>CAUYON010010595.1:0-40467 GCA_963573935.1 Arctocebus calabarensis | reverse complement strand
CCAAGGTTTTCAGGTTCAAGGTCAGTGGGTACAGAGTGAAAATTTCTTTCCCCCAAAACCTTTGCTCAAGTCACTTTTTTTTTTTTTTTTGTAGAGACAGAGTCTCACTTTTATCGCCCTGGGTAGAGTGCCGTGGCATCACACTGCTCACAGCAACCTCCAGCTTTTGGGCTTAAGCGATTCTCTTGCCTCAGCCTCCCGAGTAGCTGGGACTACAGGCGCCCGCCACAGCGCCCGGCTATTTTTTTTGTTTTGCAGTTCGGCCGAGGCCGGGCTTGAACCCGCCACCTTCGGTATATGGGGCTGGCGCCCTACTCGCTGAGCCACAGGAGCCGCCCAAAAGCCAGTATTTTTCTATGGATGGGCAATAACCAGTTGGAAACAATGTGTTAAGTGCATGTAAGGTTCCTCTGCAGAGCTGGAAACAAAGTGTAACTCTCCATTGCCTGCTTTTAACAAGAGGTATATAATAACTATATTGAAAAGTGATAGAATTTTACCAAGAAATATATGAAGATCTGGAAAAGTCAAGAAAGATGCTGTTTCTTGAAGGGAAAGTCATTATTAAAAGAAAAGTCATTATTTGCTAATTTACAAACTTAATGCAATTCTAGTAAATATTTAGGGGACGTTTTGGAACTTGGTGAAGAACATTTGAAAGTTCATCTGAATGGATAAATATGTGAGAAGAATCTTTCATTAAAATGTTTGAAAGGAGCAGGTTCAGGCTGATAATTTCATATTCTTAACTTGCTTTAAGTAGAGAAATGCTCCTTTTAGCAGGAATGGGTTCAGCATTTCCCTGCTGCCTTGCAGGTGGCGTCAGTGTCATGGCTCCTCTGTGGTGTGGGGACACATGTTCCTCTGCTCTCAGGCTCTCTGGCTGGGCCCAAGAATGAAATTGACATAAAACAGATTAAGAAGAGAAAAAATCCAGATTTTTTACACGTACGGGGGAGCCCCTATAGGAAGACAAAGCCCCAAGGAGGCAGTTAGAGCCAAATACTCATAAACCAACAGTGAAAAAAGAAGGGCGAGTGTGGGAGAGTGCCGGTGTGTCCATGGAGCCTGAAGGGGGACGGGCGCAGGTCTGCGGGGCAGGTCTCTCCTGGCCTCCATTTCTCACCCTGGGGATAAGAACCTGTCTTTTCTTTTGGTACAGAACGGGCATCTTCCACATACGGATTTCATCTCTCACTTTTAGGAAGAAAAGGAGAGATCAGGGAATCCTTCTTGCACCTGCTGTTTCTTGTGTCTTTAGCTGAAAATAATCCTTATGCCAAAGTGGCATTTAGGGTGGGATGAACTGCCGCCTTTCCATGATAAGATTGTTTTGACAAACATTTCCATTGTTGAAGTCAAATGAAATATAGAGATGAATCTCTAAATATAAAATGTTTTATTTGGGAAGCAGGAATTATAACTTGGCTGGGCACGGTGGCTCATGCCTATAATGCTAGCACTCTGGGAGACCACAGTGGGAGGATTATTTTAGGTCAGGAGTTTGAGATTAGCCTCAAAATAAGACCCCCTTCTCTACTAAAAATAGAGAAAGTAGCTAGGCTTGCTGGCAGGCACCTGTAATCCAGCTACTCTGGAGGCTGAGGCAGGAGGCTTGCTCGAGCCCAGGAGTTTGAGGTTGCCACGACCTAGGCTGAGGCCATGGTACTCTAGCCTGGGCGACAGAGTAAACTATCTCAAAAGAACTAGATGTTAAAAAAAGAATTGCAATTTGGGACATAGAGATCAGGTGGCCTTTGGTATGTTTGAAGAACAAAGATAAGGTTTGGAATTTTATTAGAGAAATGTTATATGTTATTTTAAAAGAAAGTTCATTGGTTCTAGAGAAGCTTTTGGGCACTGGGAAGTGGTGATTGGTGAGTGACTGTGGTGGGTAAAACTAGTTTTAGAGTCATGGCAGGTTGCTTCAGCCGCTGCTAGGGGAAGCTGGTCTCAGGGTCATGGAAGGTGTCTCAGGTCTCAGGGCGAGAGCCTCATGGAAAGCTGAATTCTTAGAGCAGGTGCCGTGTGTCCTGAGTGCTTTTTCTCCTGGACCCTTGACCCTGTTTTGGTTGGGTATGCACAGTCACATATTGTACTTTTATACCTGAGTAGCTGGAACTACAGGTGCCTGCCACAAAGCCCAGCTAGTTTTTCTATTTTTAGTATAGACCCCGTCCCACTCTTGCTCAGGCTGTTCTCAAACTTCTGACCTCAAGCAATCCATCCATCTTGGCCTCACAGAGTGCTAGGGTTACAGGTATGAGCTACCACGCTCTGTTGTTAGTTTTGACAGTTTGATAATATTATATCTTAGTAAAGTCTTCTTTGGGTCATACTTGTTTGGAGACTTTTGAGCTTTGTGTGCCTAGCTATCAACATCTCTACCCAGATTTTGGAGATTTATAGCCATTATTGTTTAAAATAACCTCTCAAACCCTTTCTCTTTTCTCCAGCTCCTGTAACTGCATAATTATTCCTCTAAGTGAGTCATTTCCAATGCCCTGTCTTAAAATTTATAGATTTCTTTTTCTGCTTGATCAAGTCTGCTGTTGATGTTCTCTATTCCATTTTTTATTTAATTCATTTGTATTCTTCAGTTGCAGAATTTCTGTATACTTCTCTTTTTTATGATTTCTTTCTTTTTGTTGAACTTCTTGTTTTGTTCTTATTTCATCAAGTTGTCTATTTGTTGTCTTGCAGCTCACTGAGCTTAATTATTTTGCATTCTTTGCTAGACAATTTATAAATCTCTATTTCTTTGGGGTTAGTTACTACAGCTTTATTAGTTTCTTTGGTGGTATCATTTTTGCCTTATTCTTCACAATCTGTGTAGCCTTGTGTTGATACATGTGTCTTTGAAGGAGAAAACTCCTCTACAATTCTTCATAGGCTGGTTTGGGCAAGTAAAGACTTAGTCTTTGAACTGATTGGACTGCTTCCAGGATTATGGTCAAGCAGGGTTGGAGCTGATTCATGTTGCTATTGCTGGGTCCACAGTTGGCAGGCCTGTTACTAGGGGCACAGGCAGGCATGGTTCCTGCCAGAACTTCAGATAGGCAGGACTGCCTCTGAGATCATTATACAGCAGGGCTGGAGCCAGGTCACAGGGCCACTTCCAGGTCTGCGGTCAAGTTTACTAGCAGTGTATCTGTGATTATGGGCATGGACAGACATGGCTCCCATTGGGTCTTCGAACAGGCTTCTGCCAGGTCACTTGGCAGGTCCCTGAGGTCTGGAGGTCTGTCCCCCACGGAGTCCAGATTCTTGGACATTTTCTTGAGGGGTGTGGACAGGGCACGGGTTGTTGCTGATCTGTGCTGTTTTTCCGGCTTGGGAGTCGTCAATTCTTAAACATAAAGTGGAGTGAAGGCGGCAGACACAGACAAACACCGCACGACTCTATTTATGCTGTGCCAAGTGGAACAAGCCCATGAGTGAACAAGACAGCCAGGTGCACAGAGATCCAGGGGTTGGTCGCTTGGAAGGCGATGGTGCTGACCTCAGGAGGGGCCCTCAAGGGCCTCGGAGATGCTGCAGTGAGCTTTCATGACTCAGGTGATAGCTTCAGGCCTCTACTTCGTCATTTTGCTAAACTGTACATTTTTGTTTGCACTTTTCTTTATGTCATTGAAAGCCTAAGTATTTGTTTACCAGCTGTTTTGCTTTTGTGGTCATGGGATTCAAACTGGTCAGAGATGACTATGTGGCTTGTGAAGAGTTTGCTGGTGGAGTGTTTGAGAGTGAGCAGGACACTTAGGGTGCTGTTCTGAGTCTGGGCCTCTTTATGACTTGAACGCAGCTCTTCCTCTGTTTATGAAGAAAATGAACTTTGGACAAGTTGCATATAAATCACCTCCTGAGGTCATGGAAGAGCACATTGTTTAAAGCAAATACTTACTCTTTGATTTATTGCTTCCCTCACCACCCTTCAATTAATCAGGCTTTTGTTTATTGGGTTTGCTTAATGGAGGGAGAGCTCTGCCCAGGAGTGTTGTACCCCTGCAGCAGAGGGGGGCAGTGGGCAGGTGCTGCCAGCCCCCGTACCCCAGACCCCGCTTCTGAGAGGGATTGCCAGCAGTATACGACGGCCAGGCTTTAAGACACTATTTTTAAAATAGTCCTTTCTTGGAGCATTCAGTTAAAATTTAGAGAAAATCTCTAAGGTTAATAATTTTATTTGCATGGCTTATGATAAATAATTATAAACCTTAAAATCTCTGTAAATGCAACTGCCTACATTTCTGGGGACAAGTGTGTGTGTGGTAAAATGTAAATAACATTAAGTCCCAGACGTAACTGTTCACCTGAAAAATCTTGGAAGCATTTTCTAAGAAGTGTTTGTGTGTATGCATGCATACGAGTATGAACGAAGTGGCCAGGCAAATGCCAAAACCCTTTGCCAGAGAGAGGCCTTCCTGCCAGCCAGCAGCTGAGTAAATAGTCTCCGCACACAGGAGAGTAGGACCAGCCAGGTAGCAGGCAGGAGGGGTGGGCTGGGCTTGTGTCCCCAAGAAACACACGGCTGCCACTGCTATTTGTATAACCTGGAGAAGCTGCCTTTACACACCGATCTGCACAAAAGGTGGTGTGGGTTCTGCAGGGTTCACAGATTTTCTGAGCTCAGAATCGCAGATCTTTCAGTAGAGAGTTTTAAAATTAATTTCATAGCTGTGGGTTTTTTATACTTCCAAAATGGAGATGGGAACGTGAATATGTCTGAAGGTAAATTATGATTCTTTGTCCACCTCAGGCTGGACATCACAGCTTGTTAGTAGGTGCGAACAATGCATATAAATAAATATTTTTTTCAGTATGATCCGAAGTATTCCAAACATGCCTAACAATCTTTTCTAGCCAGTAAGTCAGTGTGAGATGAAACAGCTGTGTCGGTTCACTGGCAAAAGAACATTGTCCTGCAGGGCTGTAACTGCGTTCTTTCTGGGTTCTTTCTGGGGACAAATTTACGATAATAGTTAACATCTATTTGAGGGTTTACTATGTGTGAGGCACTGAGCTGCTTATTTTATATTATCCTACTTAATCCTACCTGCAGGATAAATATTATTTCCATTGTATTGTGAGGAAGCTGAGGTCCAGAAAGGTCGAGCCAAGCTCCCAGGGCTGTAAAGTTAGGAGGTGTCTAAGCCAGGTTCTGCCCAGGAGCGCCAGGCTCGGAACCGCAGGGCTGGGGCTGTCGTCCCAGGTTCTAGATGGTCTTAGGTTATATTTTGTGTAATGAGATATTTTCACTATTTTTTGCGGTTTCCAAAAATGAAGTGTATTTTATATGAGTGATTCCTGTGTGGTGAATGAGCAGGGCAGTGCGTCCTCCAATTCTGTTTTATTAACAGTCTTTAAGTCAAGGTTGTGTTTGTCTGGAAAGTTGCTGATGTGTCTGTAAGAGCTGAGTGTACCTCAAAGCCTATTGTGAGAGGGGTGTGCTTTTTAAAGCAAATAATCATTGCTCAACCTCTCCACCGCTCACCTTGCCATGTTAATTTAAACAAACACTTCAAGCCTGCCCACATTTTGGTGTTTTGCAACAAGGAGTTCTCCTGTCTTTAGGATAACGTCCATCCTGCGTATCTTAGCCCCAGCCCTAAATTCCTAACCTCTTAAAAATAAAATTACAGACTTTAAGATTCTCGTTCTAAATTCTGCTTGGTCCCATGATAAAGTAATGTGGAGGAGTTTGACACGGTGCCCAAACGTGTGCAGAGCACGGCCAGGTTTCCGTAGTCTTTTTCTGCATTCTGACTCCTGATTTATAAGACATTTACTTGTGTTTGTCTCTCAGGTGTCTCTCCACCTAAGTTTGTAGCCTAAACAGTTATACACGTTTATTAGAGTCAACACAATGTCAAACGCTCAGGTATTACTTAATAATCATTATGAGTGGGCTTTAATAGATTTTAAATAGTGAGAGCTTTACTAATTTGAGTGTAATAAAGGTAATACACTTTTCCTTTTGGGAAATAGCTTATTGTATCAAATTCATTTCAGTCACTTAGCATTTTAATCTAAAGACATAGCCTTTTTAACAGTATGCCTTTTATTTTGAGGTAGACTCACGTGCAGTTCACATGAGGAGTGATGGATGCCTGCCGTGTGCCTCTGTCCCTCTGATCACAGCCTGCCGAGCCAGGGCACAGAGCCACTGCCAGGGCGCCCAGAGCATGTCCATCCCCACACCCGCTCCCACCCCTGCCCCCATGTCTGTGGCCTTGGTCTTTTCCAGAGTGCTCTACAGCACGCCACCTCTCAGGGTTTGCTTGTCTCACTCAGCATAATTCTCAGAGTCACGAGGTGGTTTTGTGTTTGTACGTTCGTTCCTTTTTACTGATGGGTGGTTTCCAGGCTGTTGGTGTATCACAGCTTATTTAACTGTCTCTCCATTGAAGGACATCTGGGTTGTTTCCAGTCTGTGGCTACATTGAATAAAGCTTCTGTAAACAGTTGTGTGCAGACTTTTGTGTGAATATGTCTTCATTTCTCTGGATGTATTCCATGAGTACAACTGCTAGGTCGTATTTAAGAAACCGGCAGATTCCCAGCGTGGCTGTCTGTTTCTGCGTTCCCACAGTCACTCCTCACTGGCCTCAGGTGTCCATGTTTTAATTTAGCTGTCCTGCTAGTTGTGTGGAGAGATTGCAGTATGGCTTGAGTTTGCATTTTCCTAAAGCTGATGATTTTGAACATCTTTTCATGTGGTGTTGCCTCCTATACTTCCTCTTCAGTGAAACGTCTCCTCATGTCTTCTGCCCATTTTCCAAGTGAGCCACCTGGTTTTTGCTATTGCATTTTGAGAGTTCTTTACTTATTGTACACTCCTTTATGGGATGTGTGAATCAAGTATTTTCTTTCACTTTGCAGCTTTTTGGCTTCTTACCAGGGTCCTTGGCAGAGCTTTTACATTTTTTGAAACAGTCCAGTATGTCAGATTTCCTTTTGTGGGCATGCTTTTGTCAGTTCTGAGAACTCTGTGCCTTGCTCTGCATCCTGGAGACTTTCTCTTCTTGGTTTGTTTTTCATCCTATGTGACTCGCAGAGATTCTTCCTGTATTTTGCTAAAAATTTTATAGTTTTATGTTTTATATTTAAGAACATAGTCTATTGTGAGTTAGGTTTTAAGGTGAAGGTTTTTAAACTTTTTTTTGGTCTGTGGATGTCCACTTGCTCCAGTGCCAAATGGTGACAGGCCTTCCTTTCTCCACGGTACTGTTTTTGTACTTTGGTTAGAGGTTGGGGATATTTGTGTAGATCTACTCCTGGAGTCTCTGCTCTGTTCCTTTGATCAATGTCTGTCCCTTTGCCAATATTGCCCTGTCTTGATTCCTGTAGCTTTAGAAGAAGCTTTGAATTCTATAAACTGTTTCTTCTATTATTATCTTTCTTTTGAAATGTTTTAGCTATTTTAGTTCCTTTGTTTTTCCCATTTAAATTTTAGGGCAATCTTGTCTTTACTAAACATTTGTCTGGAATTTTGGTAGGATTTGCGTTAAATATGCATATTATCTTGGAGAAAATTGATGTCTTACTGAGTCTATCAATCCACGAACACAGCATGTCTTTTCAGTTTAGATTTCCTTTGATTTTTTTTTTTTAATCTGCATTGGGTAGTATTTTAATATACAAGTCTTCATGTTTTGTTAGCTTTACAACTAAGAATTTCTTTTATTGAGCAATTATAAATGACACTGTTTTAAATTTCAGTGTCCACAGTTACTGTATAGAAGTACAGTGGATTTTTGTATGTTTATCTTGTTTCTCATAACCCTGCTGAACTCAGTTAGTAGGTCTTTGGGTTTGACCTTTTATTTCTAGTCCCAATTATTTAACCCTCTGTGTGCCAGGCATTATTATGCTAAGGCTTTCCATATGCTGGTCCACCCGTCAATTAAATGGGGGAGCTAGGATCCTGATACTTAAATTATTTTATACTTTTCATTCATGTCTCAAGTCCTTATGGAGCGGTAATGTGGACACAGCAGATCCAGACATTGGGTCGTATAAGGGGTTATACAGCTATGATAAGTTCAAAACTAAAAGAAAAAGTGAATTAATTATGATTTAGTGCATTTCGCTGTGAGTGGGTAAGGTAAGGGTATCTTAGCCAGTCTGGAGTGTGGTTGTGGCTCTGGGGTAAGGGTGTCCAGGGAGGACTTTCTAAAGAACAGGAAAGGTTCCCCAAGCTTATTGATTCTTACCAACGTCCAGGTTTTGAAATTGAGAGGCATCTGTGATAAAAGCTTGTATGATGAGAATTCTAAACATTGCTTATCAGAGAGCTCAAGGCCCCCTGGCCAGAACTGAATGCAGTTCTCCACTCACCTCCTCTGTGTCCTCACTTCTTTCAGCTGCTGCTGTCATTGCCCATCCCCTCCCCTGCACCAGGCCCGCCGCTCCTTCCAGCCCTCCTCCTGCCACCAGTTTCCTCCTCGCCTGTGTTTCTTTCCCCCTTCCTGGTGGTCAGCTGGATTTTGGAATCATTTGGATGGAAATATTGTCAGCCCCTGTTTCTGCCAGTCCATTTGGGAAAATCATCCATGTTACTAAGCTCTTGGAACAAATAGTTACTGGCTAGTTGGGAACGAACTACAGCCTTACTGCTAGAAATTCGCCCCTCAGATTTCCAGGAGAAGACAGACCCCTGTGCCCTTGGGAAAGGGAAGGTCAGCCCCTCCCCAGCGCTGCTGTGCACCTGGTATCTACCCTGCCCAGGGGCACTGCTCTCCCCTTGTCAAGAAAGTGAGGGGCTGTCCTCCGAGCCTTTCCTCCACCCAGGGCGGTAGGCCTGGCAAGTGGAGGCCCAGGGTGCTGAGGACGCAGCTTCCCGGTTCTGTGTTTCCTGACTGTAGGAGAGAGCCCTCGTCTTTGAGTCAGCTTGGAAGAAGGAGAAGGACATTGTTTCCAAGGAGATAGAAAAGCTCCGCGTGTCCATCCAAACCTTGTGCAAGAGCGCACTTCCCTTGGGGAAGATCATGGACTACATCCAGGAGGACGTGGACGCCATGCAGAACGAGCTGCAGCTGTGGCACAGCGAGAACAAGCAGCACGCGGAGGACCTGCAGAAGGAGCAGAGGTGGGGGCGGGGCGGGGACCTGCAGAAGGAGCAGGGGTGGGGGCGGGGCGGGAGCTGCAAAAGGAGCAGAGGTGGGGGCAACAGGGAAGGGAGCCCCACAAAAGGAGGGAGCAAAGAGGGAGATGGCAGCAGTGGGACAGAGGAGTGTGGGACAACCCTCCCACGCTGAAGTCTCCCGAGAAGTCACTGCCTCTCAACCCTTCTTACCACCTCACAAGGAGAACTGGTGAAGTTCTTAATTCATACCAGAGCAAGCATTTCTTTGTAGCACTTAGAAAAGATTTGGAGTTCATGTTCATACACAAAATAGACTTAGACATTAAGAAGTCTAGAGAACTTTGCAGTTTGATTACCAATTTTTTCATGTGTCTTATCACAATTCATAATGTTTTGGAAATGTTTACAATTTTTAAAGATATTTTGTTAGTCTAAAAAAATACTGGTAAACCTATATAAAGTATGACTATAAAAGAAATATAGTACTAAAAAGTGAGATTTATTTTAAGGAAGTGTTTGATATACTCTGTTTACAGGCGCATAACTATATCAATTGTTAAGTAATTTTTTCCAGAAAATATGATTTGACTCAATATAAGTCCATATAATAAAGAGTATATTGTAATGAAGTTCTACTCATTGTTAGTAGAATGCTTATTTTCAAAAAATCTTTTACAATTTAAAATGTATAGCATGAAGGGAATTGGAAAACGACCAAGAATTTTTTGGTGCCTATTTTGGCATGATGCTTACTCAGCACGTCTTACATTTTAACTTAAGGTATTAAAAAGGGCGTCATCCCAGGCTGGGAGCCGGGGGGACTCATGCTTTGTAATCCCAGCACTCTGGGAGGCTTGAGTTCAGGAGTTCCAGACAGCCTGAGCAAGAGCAAGACACCACCTCTACTAAGGGTAGAAAAAGTAGCCCTGTGTTGTGGTGGGCACCTCTAGTTCTACTCTGTTTTGGAGGGTTTTTGTGTATGTTTGTTTGAGACAGAGTCTCAAGCTGTTGCCTTGGGTAGAGTGCTGTGGCATCATCATAGCTCACAGCAACCTCAAACTCCTGGGCTCAAATGATCCTCTTGCATCACTTTTGTTCTATTTTTAATAAAGATGGGGTTTCACTCTTGCTCAGGCTGGTCTCAAACTCATGAGCTCAGGTACTCCCCCTGTGTAGGCCTCCCAGAGCACTAGGATTACAGGTGTGAGCCACTGCACCTGTTCTAGTTCCAGCTGCTCTGAGAGGCCGAGGCAAGAGGATTGCTTCAGCCCAGGAGTTTGGAATCTCTGTTGCAGTGAGCTGTGATGATGCCACTGCATTCTACCCAGGCTGTCAGAGCAAGATTCTGTCTCAGGAAAAAAAAAAAAAAGCTTCCCCCTAGACCTTTCTTCCTTACAAAACCAGGTTTGGAAACTGCTGCTGTTGTTTGTTTGTTTGTTTTGTACTTTAGTTTGTACAGTATTTATATGCTTTAAGAAACCCGAAAGGTTAATTTTGACTTCAGCTTTCCCAACTTTATTATAGCCTTTCCTGTTACTCAACAAGTAAAAGTTCTCCTGTCAGTGTCGCAGACAAGTGAGCCAGAGACACCTGGGGGAGGGAGCCCTCCTAGCCTGCCCCTGGGCCGTGTCCCTGGTGAGAATGGGCTGGGCCAGGGCCAGGTGGCCTCTCCCTTAGTGTTGATGGGGTCTCTCCTGCACACCTCTTGCTGTCCCCTCAGGCTGTCTGTTACATGTATAATTTAAGGACTTCCAGTCCACTATTGAAGAAATATTAACTGCTGGTGACCTTTTTTTTTTTTTTTTTTTTTAAATTTCATGTTTGACTTTGCTTTTAGTGGTGGCAGGAGTTGTGAAAATAAGAAATTTTTACCAGGTGTGAGTATTTGGTCTCTTTATGTCATTGAAGTGTATTTACATCTTATTCTTCGGATGAAATGAATAATTTACTTTTGTCTTTTGGCGTTTTAATTAAGAACCAAGTATGAGATGAGACAAGGTGTTTACCAGCTGCTGGTTTTGTTCCCCATCAGTATCACAGACTGCGCCGTGGAGCCTTTAAAGGTTGAGCTGGCAGAGCTGGAGCAGCTTATCAAAGACCAGCAGGACAAGATCTGTGCGGTGAAGGCCAACATCCTGAAGAATGAGGAGAAAATCCAGAAAATGGTGTATAGTATCAATTTGACTTCAAGAAGGTGAAAAGTTGGAGATAAAAAGTCACCATCAGTTTTAAAAGGAAGAAGAAAATCATCGCTCTTTAAGTTCCAGTTTGTTAAGAAAATGAACAGTTTACGATGTTCACATCCGATTAATTTTCAGAGCTTTAAAGCTTTGAGCATATTGTGTATAAAAAGACCATATTTTCTTACCTCTTTCCAGCTGGAGTGTTTGTTATTTATAAACAGCTCTTCCACACGCCTCTGTGAGTCTTTTCGCAAGCTCGTCCTTTGTGTCAGCACCGCAGCCTGTGAGCTTCCGGGTCTCCAGCGGGTGAGCAGTGTCGGTTCCAGGGAGCAGCAGACCTTTATTTCAGTTTGGTGGGACCATGTCCCCAGGGGTCAGCACTGAATGAAGGATGACTAGATGCTTTCTGACAGGCACTTTGTAAATAGAATGAGGCATGAAATGAATAAATTATATTTTTAGTTAATTTCCATTTGAAAGGGCTAATTTCAGTCTGTATCTTTCTAAGTTACATATCAATTGGTTTAAAAAAATTTGTTTTACCTCCTTGTATATACTTCTTTATGTAATTTTCTTGTTGGTTCCTATTTTGTTTGTATTTCTAGGCTTTAAAGCTCATAAATTTTGGAGTCTTTATGGGTGTTGTCTGGACATGATGCTGTCCCAGGCTGCACCCTTGCTTTCTTCAGCCTTTTCCCTGGGTTTCCTCATAAGGATGCTAGTGCGGCCTCTGAGTCCTTGTTCATTTCACATTAAAAGAGAGGTGCTGATGTCATGCCTTGCCCTCGGCACAGGTGCACCTGAGACTCTAGGAAGACTTCAAAAGATGTACCAATTTACAACACTATTTTGATGTTAACCATTTTGGGGCAAATTGTTTTTTAAGCAATGTTTTTTTAAAAAAAAAGTTTATAGTTTTTCACTACATGTACTACTGTAAATAGTAAAATCTTAAGCTATTGTATAGAGGATTTCACTGTGTTTGGAGACATGCTTAGGGGTCTTCAAGTGTGGGTCCTAATGCTTTTATTTCTAGTTTATTATGTAAACTAAGGCGTGCCATTTAAAGTATGAGAATTGCCTGAGATAGTTGTATTTCTTTAAGGATTAACACAAATGACACGGTTCAGTTTTTCCAAAATGAATTCTTTACTGAGGCAGTTCTGATATTCTAAGATAAACAAGTTGGGCAGGAGGTTATTAAGATCCGCCATTCCGAGGCCTCAGTCTTCCCTGCGCTCTGGGCTGCACGCGGAGCTGCTGCGTCATGTCAGACACGGTGCACTTGGATGCACTTGATGCCCCGGCTCCTCTCAGGGAAGGGTGTCGGTTAAGTCGTCCTTTCTATATTTATAACCTTCTTTTCTGTCAACTTAAGTGACTTAGCCATACCCTAAACAGACCTGTTTTGCTTCAAGTTGTCTGCCTTTTCTGAATTTGTGTATATGAATAGAATTTTTGCTTTGCAAAATATTGCATACATTGTATGAGTGAAATTTTGTATGAAGTAGTCTATCAAATTGTATCATAAAATTTATTTTTCTTTTATACGTAAATCATTAAAAGTAACCACATATTTTTTCTATAAGTGTATGGATTGTGCAGTTCAGTTCACACGTGAAAAAATAAGCATTTGGATTTTTTATTTTCAAACGTATGCGTTTTGTTTTTCTCATCAAGAAAGTTCAGGGAAGTTATCTTTTCATTCATATTGTGACACTTATCACTTTAATGTATGAATTGAAATTTTATAAGACAGGTATGCATTTGCCAGAAACTTTAAGAGTATTTGTAAAGTTTTAGAAGATCTCTGCAAATGATTATTACAGTATCTTATCATAGACAAATTATATACTGATTACATTTAATATTTTGAGAAAATACACAAAGTGAATTAAATATTTTTCTCTACTTTATAAATTTTCAGGAAATACTAGAGTCATACTTGAGGAATTTGAAAAGTTGAGCTTTTTACTCTGATATTCATACTTATTTTCTTTACAATCAACTTAAAAACTGAAATCTATGAAGGAAAACAGTATCATTTAGTGACATGAGTTGCAATTTAGGACTTGGGGTGGTTTGGAATTCTGTTCAGTATATTGACAAATGCCCCTGAGCTGCTCCTTGGGCGTCTGAGCTGCAGTGAGCTGGGCTTCTCTTCTTTTTGTTGACGCGCACAGTGTCATGGCTCATGAGTAAGAGATGCTCGGGACCTTTTCCCAGTTTTTGAATATAGAGCTGATATCATGCAGCAGACTTAAGACAACCCATCTACCTGAGAATCTGCTTCAAAACAAGCAGATTGTTTGGCACGGTGGCTCACGTGTGTGACCCCAGCACTCTGGGAGGGGGAGGCAGGAGGCTCCCTGGAGCTCAGGAGGTTGAAACAAGAGTGAGGCCCCATCTCTACTAAAAATAGGAAAACTAGCTGGGCGTTGTGGCAGGTGCCTATCATCCCAGCTACTCAGGAGGCTGTGGCAGGAGGATTTCTTGAGCCCAAGAGTTTGAGGTTGCTGTGAACTATGACACCATGGAACTCTAGCCAGGGCATCAGAGTGAGACTGTCTAAAAAGAAAGAAAAAACAAAAACTGCACAAAGATCACCTGCTCAGGCATGTCACTGCCTAGGAATAAACACACAGACCTTGGACTCAGCTTCCAACTCTGTAATCTTCCATCCACGTCGGGAAGTGCAGAGAATAAATCCATGCCTTCATGGTACCTTCTAAGGGGGTTGCCTTGGCTGCTTCTGAGGGTCTCCCCAGCAAAGTCTCAAGTAGTGAAGTAGAAGCAAGAAAAACACAGGTGTACGTGGAACTGGGGGTGGGGGGCAGGGACAGCTGTTACCAGGCTGCTGAGGCCAGCTGCTCACTGCATGTGGGCTCTGAGTTTAACTCTATCCTTTGATACACTCTATTAATAAGCTCTTATATTTTATTTTAAATATAAAAAGCTTTTATATTTTTCTAAAAGCTTTTTTAGTATAGTTTATACTAGCTTTACATTAAGACAGAAGTGAATCTTTTTTGCTTGTTATGTATATTTTTATAAAGGACGATTGGGAGGGTTTTTTTAAATTTCAGCAAGAGGAACAATTTTAAATGGCTTTTTAAACTATAAACTTGCTTTTAGGATCATATTTAGAGCTGAGTTCCAAACTGATTATCAATTTTTTAAACGAAGCAAATTAGTTTTTCTGGTGAGAAAATGGATTTCAAAAGAAAGTTGAACTGCATATATTATGAGAAGGTCATGCTCTGGTCAGCCAGGGAAGAATCATGGCCTTGTAAGTGAACGTGATCGCAATTTGTGTTCCTGTTCCAAGGTTCCCCTGCTGCGCAGAGGACAGGAGGGCAAGCCTACGGTGCTCTGCCTGTGCTCCGTAAAGCACGGCGTGCATCTGGTTCTTCATTACACCCTCAATTTCCCATTCTAAGAAAAGGCTTTTTACATGTGCCATCAATACGATGTAACATCATAAAACACTTAAATTTGCCATTTAAAAGTGCAGCCAGCCAGTATTCTGCAGATGTTGACATTCCCCGTCTGTGGCTCCCTTCTGCACAGGCATTGGAGTGCCAGTCTGGGGTTGCTGTGTCCCTACCAGCGTGTGTTCGGACCCTGCCAGTGGAGGGTTGCTGTCCTGGGTTGCTCAAACAAGGTGTGGCGAGGCCTTTTCTGGCAGTGTCCCCGCCTGCATCCAGAAGTGCTCTGGTTTGGACGTACCCTATGTGACCCACTGTCACGTGAGCTCTGTGCTAAGTGGTGGCCATGGCTGTGACAGGCATGACCAGACTCCGATTCTCCTGGGAATGTGTAGAACAGGTCTCCTGCTCCCCTGTGGACAGGCTGTGATGTGTCTTGGGTCTGTCACTGGTGAAAGGACCTTACCAGAAGGGCTTCCGTCTACAGACTGGTGTCTGGTAAGGATTTTTAGGTTCATGTGCCACAAGCCCAGGCAGCCAGGTGGCCTCTCCTACCACTGGCGGGGTGGGGGTGGGGTTATAGCCAGGACCCTCCTACCTCGACAATCCCCAGGGCTTGGTGGACATAGCTATAGGCCACCCTCTGCTTTGGGTGCCCTGCAAGTGTTTCCCTCTCCTGTGGCAAACCTCACCTCTCCGGGGTAACGTTTGCCTTTTTTTGTTTGTTTTTTGAGACAGTCTCAAGCTGTCACCCTGGGTAGAGTGCCAGGGCGTCGTCATAGCTGACAGCAACCTCCAACTCTTGGGCTTAAGCAAGCAATCCTCCTGCAGTTTTTTATTTTTACTAGAGATGGGGTCTTGCTCTTGCTCAGGCTGGTCTTGAACTCATGAGCTCAAGCAACCCACGTGCCTTGGCCTCATAGAGTGCTGGGATCACAGGCATGAGCTACGGCACCTGGCCACTTTAGGGCAGTGTGGAAAGAACAAAGCGTTGGAGTCAGGACGCCCTGTTTGTCAGTGTGGCTGTGCAATTTGGGAGGTTCCTTCCCAACTTTGAGCCTCAATGTCCAGCAGGTGTCATCACAGCTCCTTCAGGACCTGGCGGCCTAATAATACGGGGGAGCATTGTGGCTCACGGGGTGCCTGGTGAGCCTGAGGGCATGAGCACGCTGTGTCCTGTGGCTGGTGGGCACCCTTGACTCTACAGGAGCAGGCGCTCACAGCCCTGTTTGGTGGAGGGTCTCACGTCTCCTCCTGAGAGAAGCTGATGATTGAAATGTGCCACAGAGATGCAGTAAAGTCCAGAAATGTGGCTTCCAGGTTTGGACCGCTTGCTCCTCGCATGTTCCTGTGAGTCTGAGCTGAAGTCTTACAATGAAAGCCAAACCCAGGCCTCATCCCTGGGGATAAACAACAGGGGGCTGGAAGCATGTCAGCCTTGGCCTCTGTCCTCCAGGTGGTGTCTCACCTGCGGGTAGGGGGCTTGCACCTCCTAGGTAGGGATTTGGGATGAAGGAGGCACTTGCCAGAAGTTGTGGTTTCAAAGCCAGGCATGTGACCCCTTAGAGCTACTGGGCCTGACAGTCTGGGGAAGTGTGTGTTTTGTTTTCATAAAGTGCATAAAATCCTTCTGACTTGAGCAGTTGAGAAGCCAGTGATGCTGTTGCAGATGACCCCCTGGGCAGAGAGGCTGCTCACTCATCCTCTGCCAGACCAACCAAGGGACAGGCTGGGCCAGTGACTTTAGGGATAGAGTACCCCTGGGCCCATGGTGGAGGGAGGTACCTAGAGCATGGTGAGGGGGCTGGGGCTGAGACAGTGGAGGACACTGGCAAGGGCCTGGACTCCCGAGAGGTCCCTGGGTCTGAACCTGGTGTGGGGCCCCCATGATGGGGATGCACATGACAAAACTGCTCAGGGCCCTTAGCTTTCCCTACGGGGTGGCCTTGCCCCCTGCAGCCCAGCTGGAGACACGAGAGTCAGACCCAAGATGCAGGGCCTGCTTCCAAGCTCTGGGGGCATTTCTAGACAACCTGGGGGGACGAGGCAGCAGGTGGGGACCTGCAGCAGCCCGTGTGGCCTATGGCGGGGAGGAGCGAGAGTTATAAGAAATACCTGTACAACTCAATAGTGGAACACCTTGGTGGAGAGGGATTTAGCTCTCCTAACAAGCACGAGAGCTCGCAAGATGAGAGCAGTGGTGAATTGGCAGTCTCTACACTTGTGGTATCAAGAGGCATGAGACTAGCATTATATGAGGCTGGAGGAGCAGGCAGTCGGGAGCATGCGCATTCTATCACGGACCCGCTTACTCTGACTCTCTCCTTTCCTGCCTGCAGAACGCCAGCACAGTGTCTCTCTGCTGAAGATCTCTAAGCTCTGCTAAAGACTAAGATCTATCCATTCTAAGACTGCTGTGCTCTCTCTCTCCCTCCCGTCAGCTAAAGTAGGTAGCCCTCAGACACCCAAGGGAAATTGTTCTCGAGTAAGGTAGCTTAGCAGTCGGTGTCCAGAACCTAGTTAAGCCGGGCCCTGACAAGCCATGGCAACCGTGGGCTGTGCCAGGGACGCGTGGGGAGAGTGGCCCCACCCCACCCACACAGCACAGCGGCCGCAGGGTGGCTCCAGCCCATTTCCCCCGCTTAATCCAAAAACTGAATGCAGCATTTTAAAAGTGAGATTATCAAAGACATTTAAGCTGATGTAAAGTTTACCTGGAAAAATTAGAAAAAAGAGGATTAGCTTGTCTTTTCAGATATAAAAATACACTATAAAGCTAGAGTAAGGAAAGTGGTGCTCGTGTGGGCGAACGTGCATTAATCAGGGGTACAGGGCAGAGGGACCCCCAGCCAGACACCTAAATCCGGGATTTTAGTTTCTGATAAATGAAGTATTTAAAAGCAGAAGTATTTTCAAATACCAAACAAATGGTATTTGGACAAATAGTTATCCCTATGTCAAAAATAAAGTTATATATATTTTTTGAGTCTCATTTTGTCGCCCTCAGTACAGCGCTGTGGCATCAGGCTCACAGCAAACTCAGACTCATGGGCTTGAGTGATTCTCTCGCCTCAGCCTCCCAAGTAGCTGGGAGTGCAGGCGCCTGCCACAACACCCGGCTATTTTTTGTTGCAGTTGTTTAGTTGGCCCAGCCTGGGTTCGAACCTGCCAGCCTCGGTGTATGTGGCTGGTGCCGTAACCACTGTGCTACAGGCGCGGAGCCTAAAGTTATATTCTTGCCTCATATTACATGTAAAAAAAATTCCAAAGGATTGAAATCTATCACATACGAAATACAAGAGGAAATTGGAGACTGCTAGAAGAAAATAACTTTAAATGCTCGTAAGTTTATATTATTACATTATTTACAATTGATGTTATTACAGTAGTTCTATTTATGAGCGGCAACCTAATGTATAGGATTAAAGCGCTTAGAAGAGCATATATTGAGTGCCAAGTACATTTTGGGGTGAAGAACTTCCTTAAAGAGACATGATATCCAGAAGCCACAGACGATGAAAAGAAAAATCTGATAGTAGGCTCCATTAAAAATTAAAAATTTCCATGTAGCCAATGAAAAGTAAAAAAGTGACATAGAGCAATATTTGGCACACCTTTAACAAAGGTTAAAGTCAGAACAGGTTATATTCATAATTGACTTTTCAATTAATAAGGAAAACACTGCCCAACTGGACAATGGGAGAAAGATATATGTGGGCAGACAAAACGTGTACGAAGCCAGGTTTAACCTGGTCAGACGAGAGGACGGCAGCAGTTTGGGGTCCAGGCAGGACGGAGGCTTCCTGGGTCCAGATCCCACTGGGACAAGAGCTGCTGTTCCCATGTGCTTGGGCTGATTCGGGGACTGTCAGCTCCATCTTCACGCGTTGTCAGAGGATAAGCTCATCTCTTGGAATCAAGTACAGAGTCAGTGCTGGGCACACAGTGCCCTCAGATACTGGGTGCCGTGATCTGTGGAAGGCAGGGTAATACGCCTAGGACAGGGACACACATTTTTCAATTGTCTAAAGTAAAAGGATTGGTGTGGTTGAGGATGTAGTTGTATAAGCTGGTAGAGATTTTTGGAGAGCACGTTAGAAGTACTTCTCAAAATTAAAAACAAGCTGGTTTGGTGCTTATAGCTCAGCCGCTAGGGCGCTGGCCACATGCACTGGGGCTGGCAGGTTTGAGCCCAGCCCGGGCTTGCCAAACAACAATGACAACAACAACAAAAAATAGCCAGGGATTGTGGCAGGTGCCTGTAGTCCCAGCTACTCAGGAGGCTGAGGCAAGACAATCATTTAAACTCAAAAGTTTGAGGTTTCTGTGATGAGCTGTGATGCCACGGCACTCTACTGAAGGCAAGATAGTGAGACTTTGCCGCAAAAAAGAAAAAAAAAAATTAAAAACAGGAATGTTTTGCTGACAGAAGAAAAAGCTGGAGCAGGAACATGACCTGATCCTCACACAGGTCGGAGGTGGAAGAAGGGTCGAGCCTCTGTGGCCCTAGGACCCGTCAGTGAGAGACACAGGGAGACAGACTTGGTTCTGTAAAAAGGGGCAGTGTCCACGCAGACATGGTGGTTCAGAGATGTTTTCTCTGGCCAGCCCAGGTGGATGGTGAGCCTCTTGTCACAGGGGCGTACAAGCACATGGTTCTCTGCCCCACTCATTGTGCCCCCACTCATTGTGCCACCTGCTACCTGCATCCACCTGTCAGCTCCACAGGCAGGAAAAGCTTGTGCCCAGCCCTCAGCACACATGGTCTCTGGAGACCTCAGGCAGGCTGAGCCGTGCTGTGGTTCCTGCCCCCTCAAAGGCACCTGCAGCCTCTGGTCCCCCTCACTGCTCACGGTCTGCCTGGGAAGGCCTGTGTGGCCCTCAGCTGGCTTCCTCAAGCTGGCGTGTGACTGTCCTCATCTTCTTTCTGTCCTGACTAGAGACTGGCTTCGGGGCTTCTCCATCGCCTAAGGAAAGGACCGGCTGCAGGCGGTGTCTGTGGGCTGCGTCCCTTCAGAACAGATTCTGGGGACGCTACCCTTGCCAATTTTCCTACTTCATTTTGAAGAAGGCCATTTGAGGCTCCCTTAGGGTTGGGGGTTTTCCAGAATTTTCACTCCAACCCTGGGCAAAGTTGTCCTCTGTGGTTGCGTGCCTGCCTGGTGCCGGTCACCTGTGCTGGCCGGAGCTACCCCATGATGTCCAGGGCTTGCGCTTCCCCGTCGTGGAGTCCCCTGCTGATCTGTTGGAGCTGCAGGGACAGGAAACACTGCAGTTGCGGGTGGAGACCTTCCTCTGCCCTCTTCACATGTGCCTCCCTGGGGCTGGGAGTCAGGCTTCAACCACCCCGTCTACAGATGGAGAAGCTGAGGCCCAGCGACCAAGTTCCAGGCCTCTGCTGGCTGGGCTCTGGGAGAAGCTGTTCAGGAAGGGGGTTGTGCTCCTACCCCACCCCTGTCCCTGGGGGCTTTCTGTCCTCTGCTGTCATCTGGAGGAGCACACACTGAGTTAAGGTAAGTCAAGGATTCAAGGTCAACAGGATCACTTGTTTTGTCCAAAGCTAGGGTGGTGGGTGAGTGAGGACAGAAGGGTCAGAATCAGACAGGCAGTCCTGGTCTAAATACCTCCATCTGGCTGCACGGACGCCCTTCTCCTCCCAAACCAAGCACATCCTGTCCCAAGAGCCAGCCCTAAATCTGAAAGTGACAGCAGAGCCCACGGACCCGTTAAGCCCTGCAGGCACAGTGCCAACACCCATGGTGCTTTTCAGAAAGTGTTTTTAATTTCTTTTATAATAAGAGGAAAAATGAATTTTTAAATCAAAGTAAACATTATATATAATATTAATATATTTGCCTTTATATCAGTGCAATTGTAAAATAGAATTTTAATACATTTTTATGGAGGAAGAGCCCTGGAAAGTCATAATGCAGCCCTGAGCATTGGTCGGTCACTTTGACTCACGCTGGCTTGACCCCGTGTGGCTCAGACCTACCTCAAAGCCGACCTCACTCTACCCTCCAACCCAGCCCTCACCCAGGGAGGGGAGCGAGCCCAGGTTCTCCTGGCAGGTTTTCCATTTCCAGGGATTACAGCTCTAAAGGAAAGCGTCTTTGGGGCAGTTTCAATACAAACACAGGGATGCTTTTAAAAATAGAACTTGCAAATAAAATCTCTTAAACCACGTGTTTTAAGCACTAAACTTGCTCGATAGTTGCAAAATCAAAATCTTCCATGAGCACATCAGCTTGGACCTTGCACCGGGATGGCAGAGGGAAGCCGTCCTCTTAGACAATGGAGCTGCTCCAGTTCCCTGCCCAAGCCACAGGCCAGGCTTGAGAAGTGGCCTTCAGTCCTCCAAGAGGGCTCTTCCCCCTCCCTGTCTGTGAAACCACACGCACTTTTCTCTATTTTCCCTGCCAAAACATCCATTTGTGGTGTTAAAATCCTTGGAGTTCTTAGCAGTGGAATGAAAGATCACGGTGTATGAAGCAAGGTGGTCTCTGCCGTGAGTTGGGCTGTGTTAAGGGCCCCTGGCCACCCCGCAGGGCCCAGCTGGGGGCACCCCCAATGCATGAGGATCTGCCCCTGACACACACCACGGGCTGCAGACCAGGGCAGGGTGCCCTTGTGGGCTGGGCTAAGCTTTGGGGAATTTTGTGATCTATTATATTAAGAAAAGGCATCAGTTAATTATTTCAGGTGTTTTATATTTGCCCTAGGTTTTTTACACTTGTTCCTATGTGGTGACAGCACTATGTGGGCCACCAGCTGCCCATTACACCCTCGGGCATCACATCTGCAGCCCCAAGGACACGCTCTTCTAGTTTTAGAAACTGCCTTGCAATTGGCAGAGGGGTCACTCATGTCACTGCCCAACAAGTGAAGTTCCTACCTGTGCCTTTGTGCCTTTGTTGTTTCACTTGACTCTTGTTAAAAGACGTACAAATATAAACTAACATTCACATCACACCCATTCTTGTCAGTCACTAGGAACCGTTCAGGGATATAGATTCAGAAGTTCAGCAGAGCATCACCCAGGCATTCTGCAGGAACCAGTTGGCTGCATGGAATTCATGATAAAGAGTGTTGCATTACGTATGTTATTACAGTCACGCCCCGAGTGACAGCATTTTGGTTACAATGGACCACGTACGTGATGGTGGCTCCTCAGGTTACAGTGGAGTGGATCAGAGCCCTGACACAGGCACTTCATGGTAGCACACTGCACATTGGGTAGGGAAGACGGCCCTGTATTCAGCAATGGTGCTGGGACATTTGGTTTTCCATCTGAAAAAATGTACAGGCTCGGTGCCTGTGGCTCGACGGGCTAAAGCGCCAGCCACGCACACCTGAGCTGGCAGGCTCGAATCCAGCCTGGGCCCGCCAAACAACAATGATGGCTGCAACCAAAAAATGGCTGGGCGTTGTGGTGGATGCCTGTAGTCCCAGCTACTAGGGAGACTGAGGCAGGAGACTCACTTGAGCCCAGGAATTGGAGGTTGTTGTGAGCTGTGAGGCCATAGCTCTCTATCCAGGGTGACAGCTTGAGGCTGTGTCTAAAAAAAAAAAAAAATGTCCAGAAATCAAAAGATGTGGTGCCTTCTAAGTTTAGGTAACCCTGATGTTCACACAACAGCGAATCTCCTCACAGCACATCTGTCCAAACATCCCCACCATTAGCGATGTGTGTGATGTGTTTGTAAAGTCAGTGCTATGCGTCTTCATATCAGTAAAATTTTTAAATATGTTTATTATATTAGTGTTCCTGATGACCTCTGAGCAGGGAAGGACACTGTCTCTGGTTTCAGTCCTCTGCTTTTCTGTGCGGGGGAGCTGGGACAGGAGAACCCCTCTGTGGGACCACCTGCGGGAGGCAGAGTTCAGGCCCCTGGAAAAGTCTTAGAGCTCCTGCCTCACCAGAGCAGGCCCTGAAAATCCCTGCTGGGTGGCTGGGGGTTTGCCCTGCTTCAAGGTCATCTCCTTCCATAGTAGGTTTTTCAAGTTATGTCTTCCCTGAGTCCCCGGCCCCTGTAAAGGGCCAGCTCCCTCGTGTTGGGTGAGGAGAGGTGTGCTGGCTGCTTTCCAAATGGCCACACCTGCTCTGCTCCCCTGAACAGCCTCTGGAGGCCACAATTCCTTCGGGCTCTGTTTTTGTGAACAGTGTTAGGGGCTTTGAATGCGCCCTTCCTTCCATCCATTCAGTGGGCCCCAGAGTATTGGGTACTGAGGTACTCTGGGGTGCCACCGTCAGCTGGGGGTCCTAGAGCCAGAGACGAGCCTGAAGCCTGAGGGGTGTTAGGGAAGGGAGCAGACCAGTGGGGGGTGCTGGAGACAGATCAGAGCTGGTCTTAGGGAATCCAGGGACAGATCCCCGCTGCCCTTACCCACAGTCCTGCCAGGAGGCATCCCTCACCCAGAAGGCAGGGTGGGGGTCTCTGGTGTTCTCCCCTCGCCACTCAGTGTCCGTTGGTTGACCACGTTCATGTTATGGGCATCAGGCCTCTGGCAGCACCTAGTGGACCGAAAGGTGGGTGTCAAAGTCTCAGGGTTCTTGATCCTCTGCTGCTTTTATTGTAGTTACCTTTATTGTTTTATCTTTCTGATTATTTAATTTTAATTCATTTAGAAAACAGCACAAAGAAATAAATAAACATCACTTGTAAATCCTACCTTCCGAAACTAACCACAGTTTACATGCTCGTTGCTGGTGTATCTGTTTTCTCATTGTTTTTCTTTCTTTTTTTTTTTTTAAACAAAACTCATCTCTTTTTCTCTTTTTGTTACACAGCACAGACACAGCACTCCCATGCACACACATTGTTCAAGCTTACCCTGTAGGGATTATACTGCTTACAAAGTTACTTAATGTTGACTTCTTTTTATTACTCCTTTTTATTTTCAGTAAACAACGGACTATGTTTTCCCCCTGTTACCGTGTTCTTGTAACTCTAATTTTGATGGTTGCACATTGTCATCTTAAGTGGGCAGCACATCCTGGTTTTGTTGCTAATGTTTTCCAATTTGTGTTCTTTCTTGGCACATTGCCAAATATGATTTTCATTCTGGGTTATCATTTCACTGCTGATTTCCAGATAGAGCATCGACTGAGGGAAATGTGACTGCCTAAGACCAATCCTCTGAGCCATGTGGACGCCCCTTCACAGCCTCCTGGGCAGTCAATTTTCATATAATTTTTTTCATTACTTACCACTTCATTGTTATTAATGAATAGCATTCTGAGATGTCATTGTCTCTTTTCTTATTGCTGGGTCACAGGGGATTCTACGTACTGTTTTTCACATTCTAAGTCCCTGACTTCAGGGCACAAAGGTTCCATTTTCTCAATTTCTCCACACATATTTTCCGGTTTTCCTTTTTCAGTAGTAGCCATCCTAATGGGTGTGAAATGGTATTCCATTGTGTTTGTGATTTGAGTTTCCCTAAAGATTAATAATGTTTGGTATCTTTTCCAGTGCTTACTGGTCACCAGTGTATCTTTTTGGACAAATGCCTATTTTTTTTTTTTTTTTTTGAGACAGAGCCTCAAGCTGTCCCCCTGGATAGAGTGCTGTGGCATCACAGCTCACAGCAACCTCCAATTCCCGGGCTCAAGCGAGTCTCTTGCCTCCACCTCCCAAGTAGCTGGGACCACAGGTGCCCGCCACAACGCCCGGCCATTTTTTGGTTGCAGCCGTCATTGTTGTTTGGCGGGCTGGGGCTGGATTCGAACTCGCCAGCTCAGGTGTACGTGGCTGGCGCCTTAGCCCGCTGAGCCACAGGCACCGAGCCAACAAATGCCTATTTTGCCTATTTTTTAACCAGGTTATCTGTAGGTGTTGTTTTGTCCTCATCACTCCTCACACTGAGGATGGTGTTCTGTGAGTATGTTGTGAGTATGTTGTACTAGACTCCAGCTCTATGTGAGTATGTTGTACTAGACTCCTGCCCTGCACTGGTTTCGGAGAAGTCCCAGCTCTCAGCAGGAGTCTCTGCAGGCAGCCTGGGACAGGCTGGCTCAGGCTCCACTTACCTGCTCGGGATTCTGCCTTCTCTTTGCCCTTGGCCTCTGTGGTAGCCTGGGGATGCATTTAACAAGGCACTTTTTACATTTTATCTGGCATTTTGGTTGTTTCCACCAAAAGGCCAGGCAAGCCTCAAATCTACCGTACTGCAAAACCCCAAGTTCCTGGACATTTATTATTATTATTTTTTTTACTATGCCTTGATTCTCTTCTCTGCCATCAGAGGTATTTACTTGAGCCTGAAGGAGTCAGAGAAATTGTGTATGGATAAAGGTAGGGTTAAGTTCATGATATAAAGGAAAGCAGAATACCAATGTGTGTCTATACCATGATCATGTTTTATAATTTTATACGCTTTCAAATAATGACACGATGGGCATGTGGAAAAAAGAAAAGTATGTGACTTAGGGTTGGGTGCCAGGGAGGTTGAGCTCATCCCTCCGTCAGTCAGCTGGCTGGGTGCGGTGGCTCACACCTGCAATCCATCACTGTGGGAGGTCCCAGCTTATCCCTCGGGCAGTCAGCTGGCCAGGCGTGGTGGCTCACACTTGCAATCCCTGCACTCTGGGAAGCCTCGCTGGGAGAGTCCCTTGAGCTCAGGAGCTGGAGACCAGCCTGAGCAAAGTGAGACTCTGATTCTCCTAAAAATAGAAAAACTAGCTGGGTGTAGTGACAGGCACCAGTAGTCCCAGCTATGTGGGAGGCTTACATAGGAGGATCGCTTGAGGCCAGGAATTTGAGGTTGCTGTGAGCTAGTCTGAGGCCATGGCTAGAGCCCAGGAGACAGAGTGAGATCCTGTCGGTGAGTGGGGGGCAAAAAAAAGAAAAAAGAAACAAAAAGAAACTGGAAAGAACCCAGTTGACAGTCACTTTTCTTGTGATATCAATTATGTAAAAAATGAGAAGTAGCCTATAATAAAGTTTGGTAATGTAATATTGGCATAAGGCTCATATGCCCTAAAAATCAATTGGTAACTTAAATGCAGCAATTTGGGAGAGGAGCCCTAGCTCTCAAACAAACGTGTCAGTTGACAACAAGAATCACTGGGAAAGAATTTGAAGTGGTGACTTTCCCTAGAACAGTGAAAATAGGATTCCATTTTCAAAAACATTCATTTCACAGGACCAAGAAATGCCAGCACACAGAATAGCTCTCTGCGGGGAAGTGACAAGCATCTAGAGTTTAAAGACAGAAAGGTCCAGTCCTTTAGGTCTTCTGAGAGAGAGGCGAGTTCCCAGAGAGACCAGGGCACAGCTGCCCTCGGGTTCCCTCGCTGCTCTGGGGGCAGCCTTCTCTGGGTTGTCTGTCTTTGTAAAAGGTTGAGCTCAAAGCTGGGACTTAAACTAAACAGATTTCCTATAGGAAACACACACACACAATCGCACTCTGCTGCGCACTCTGCTGAAGTTGCTTTTATGGACATTTCCCTGAGAAATATTTCTCTCTGGAAAAATAAATTCACAGGATGTAATTAAAACCATTATGTGTGTATGTTGGCCTGGGCCCTTCTTAAGTGCTTCACCAAATGGGCCACCACATACAGAAATGAAGGCCGGCTTTGTTCACGTCTATTAACAATGATATTTATTAATTGTAACACAGGGCTTTACTTTATGGTTTCAGAAATAGCCTTTTGGGTTGGCCCTTGTCCCAGGCAGTGTGGGGTTCTGCCCCCGTTGTGACCTCTGTAAGGAAAACCAGTAAGGGCCGTATGGTGGCGACCAAATAAGACACAGGCTCAGCTTACACCAATGCTCTCATTTCTGAAAAGAAAGCGTTACTAAAGCAGAACGCTGTTTTCCTTTTTGGAAGGGACTGGATCTCACTATGTTGCCCAGGCTGCTCTCCAACTCCTAGGCTCACACAATCCTCCTGCCCAGGCCTCCGGAGTAGCCGGGACTCCAGGTGCCACTGTGCCGGGTCTGCCAGGTGTTCTTGGGTAACTCGGCTAAGAGGAGTAACAGGGGTCCCTGAGGGGTCTCCTGCTCCCAGCCCCTCACTTTCTTGCATAGCCTTCCCCTGGTGGGCCACTGAGTTGCTAAAGCAAATCACCTCAACAGGTGTGTTCCCCTGGCAGGTGGAGGCCAGAAGTCTGCAGTGAAGGTGTCGGCAGTGCCCTCTGGGGCTCTGGGGAAGGGTCCTCCTGCCTCCTGCGGCTGCAGGCAGCACTGCTCCAGCCTCTGCCTGTCTTCACGCAGCTTCTTCTTCCCCTATGAAGTTACCTGGCATTGGACTAAAGCCCACCCTAAATCCAGGGTGAGCTCATCCTGGGATCCTTAACTACATCTGCCAAGACCCCTTTTCCAAATAAGGCCCCATTAACAGGTTCTGGACGGGGGCTGGACTTCTTTGTCTCGGGGACCACCATTTAGCCTGTACCACTGTCCTTAGTTCTGTGGGACAGTGTCCAGCTTAGTTCTGTGGGACAGTGTCCAGCTTTGCTCTCTCTGTCCCCACGGCCCAGTGCTTGGCTGTGGTGCTTTGGCAATTCTGGCTAATGAGTGGCTTTGTCTGTTTGGTTTCGTGATAAGTCCTGGACAGCCTCCAGTGAGAGAATCGAAATATCCTTCTGGCCAGAGACAGCTTTCTGGGGACCTAAGTGTCTGCCAGGAGAGATAGGACAACTCCTCTCGCCTAAGTCAAGGTGAGAAGCGATAAAGGCCACAGAGGGCCCAGAGCTGTCCTTGGCACAGGGGTGTGGGGTACATGTGGCCTCAGAGAGTCAAGTCCAGATGGGAGCTCAGGGGCTGGAGGAAGGGAGGAAGGTGGGGGCCTCCTTGGAAAGCGCCTGACAACCAGGTTGAGGAGCATATAGATGGGCGTCCAGGGGATTGTGAAGGTGTTTGTGACCAAAGGGACAGAGACCAAGAGACTCTGTCTTTTTTTTTTTTGAGACAGAGCCTCAAGCTGTCACCCTGGATAGAGTGCCGTGGCATCACAGCTCACAGCAACCTCCAATTCCTGGGCTCAAGCGAGTCTCCCGCCTCTGACTCCCAAGTAGCTGGGACCACAGGCGCCCGCCACAATGCCCAGCCATTTTTTGGTTGCAGTCATCATTGTTGTTTTGTGGGCCCAGGCTGGATTCGAACTCCCCAGCTCAGGTGTGCATGGCTGGCGCCTTAGCCCGTTGAGCCACAGGCGCCGAGCCAAGAGACTCTGTCTTACCTGGTGGTGAGGGGCCATAGTGGGGCCAGCTCAGAGACTCCGGCAGAGGCGGTCCTGGGGCCTCCCTCTCTCCTCCCCTGAGGGCTGGGATAGGGTCTCCACTTGCCCTGGATTTAAAACTGGTGGTTCTGTGTTCTGGAACCCTCAGTCCTGGGCAGACTGAGCTCTTGGCAACCTGGGGTGGGGATTCCCCCCTCTCTAGAGTCCCTGCCTCTAATGAGAACGCCTGCTCTTGGGGGCAGGGGCTCAGAGTTCCTCACCTCCGAATCTCCCCACACTGACCAGTGAGCCGTGGGTGCCTTACACAGGGACGAGCAGGCCTGGGTGGGTTCTCAGTGCCTCCAGGGAGACAGAAAAACACCTGTGGGGACATTTGGACAGGGCACTGCAGTGGGGTATGGGCCCAGGGGCCGTGCTATCCTCAGCGGTCTCTGGCTGCTGGGCTCCCTGTCTTCCTCTGGTCCCTCAGTGCCAAGCTAAGCCACATCTAGGTAGTGGCTGGACTGGGTGGGATAGGGTGGTTTATAGAGCGTTTCAACACCATTGCCCCTCCCTGCCCAGCCTGGGGCAGAGGACCTGCTGGGACACTGTGACTCTGGGCCATGCTCCTCTCCTAGGTGGGCAGAGAAGGAAGGTGGGCCTAGTTTGGGACAGGGCTGGTGGGGGCAGGAGGTGGGACTGGCCCTTTACAGAGGCAGGCCATCCTCCTCGCTGCTGCCCACACTGAGGCCTCCTTCGTTCTGAGGCTTCTGCACCTTGTATGAAGTTTGTGTCTTTACAAACCCTTTAAGGTGAGAATTTTCAGCCTCACTTTGTAAGGAGAGAACCAAAACTTGTCCTGGAGCCTCCTTGTCCTGTTAACTCAGCCAGGAGGTGGCTCTGCCTCCCTTCCCTGGGCAAATACCTCACCTCCCCCTGAGCTCTGAGCGTTGTGCTGGGCAGGACCTGCAGAGCCAGGGCTGCAGAAATGCATCCAGGGCAAGGCCCAGAGTCTCAGCAAGCTGCGCCATCTCATAGCCACACCTGATCAACCTGAAGGAAGGGGTGCAGGGCGGCAGAGAAGGGCCTTCAAAAGAGGGGAGAGCCCAGAGGCCACTTGGAGGGCCGACACAGGCCCAGAGGATTCCTATTTCCAGTCTTGCTGGATGATCATTGCGGCCCAGTCCCCAGAGTTGGGTGTGGGGGGAGCCGGCAGTAGTGGCTCCTCCCTGGGACTTGTGGGGCTCAGGTTTCTAACTCCATGAACCTGCTATTTCCAGGGGCCCCCAGGCCCCTGCATTGAGGGAGGGTTGAGGGATCAGGGTTCTTTAAACAGAGAGTCCTGGCCACCTTTCCACACCTCCTGAACCAGAAAGCCTATTGTTAGACATTTTTCTTATAAAAATTATGCCATACAAGCACCATTGTAGCGCAGTCTCTCATCTCTCACACATCTGATTATTTACTTCAAATAAATGCCTTAAGGAGGAATTTCTGATTAAGGATTGTGAATATTTCATGCTGTAGACATATTGCCAGGTTATCCCCTAGAAAGGCTGGGCTACACTTCAGGGAGGGGTCATTTGGGGACACTGGATGTTTTCTTTTGGGGCCATGAGCAAGTGGCTCCTGTAGGGGAGGCCTGGGCCACCAAATGGCAACAGGAGGTGAAGGACAATTTTATGGTGGGAGATAGTGCTGGGGGATGGAGCCACTGGGACCTGGAGGGGAGAGAGACAGCACCCCACTTTGCCTGAGGTGATACTGGTCCTCTGTCTATCAGGCTGGGACAGCACTGGCAAATCTCTGTGGGTTGTAGATGACATGACCTGAGTGTCCCTTTGTTGCTGGATCTTAAGGGCTCAAAGGGCATGGGGGAAGGACCCTGGAGAGGTGAGGCCTGAGGGAGAGACGGGCTGTGAGGCTTGAGAGAACCGTGTGTGAGTCCTGACTCGGCCGCCTGCAGGCTGTGAGTCTTGGGCAGGGCACCGGGCCTCCCCCACCTTGGATCCTCAGAAATGGAGCAATGATGTTGGCAGTGTGAGCAACGAGGAAGTGTCCTTCCCCTTCCAGGACTGCTGCTGTAGGGACACTTCCCTGCACCGTGTGGGCCTCTAGGAGGAGCAGGGATGGGAATGTGAGACCCCTCCCCAACACAGACCCAGTGGTGCCTCACATCCTCCTCAAGGGCAGCATCAGAGCCAGCCAAAGTGGAGCTGCAGGTACTGGACGGTACTACAGTATGCAGAGGCGTCACATTCACACAGACAGTGGGGTGGTGGCCACCAGGGGCTGGGAGAGGTGCTGGACTGAGGCTCTGCTCAGGCCATCTGATACCTTGTCAGGCTGCCAACAGTGACAGTGACTTTGGGCCCCCTAGGACAGGAAAGCAGTGCAGCTCTCAAGCCTGGATGCCTAGAGCCACCTGGGAGCCTTGACAGCCCCAATGCTCAGGCCACACCCCAGGGCCACTGCATCACAATCTTCTTTTAAATTCTTTTTAAAAATTGTGGTAAAATATAACTAATATAAAATTTACCATTTTTATCATTTTAAGTATATGATTCAGTGATATTAAATAAATTCACAATTCACATTGTTGCACAACCAATCTCTGAAACTTTTTCATCTTCTCCAAAGGAAACTCTGTCCCCATTGCTCCCTCTCCCCAGCCCCTGGCACCACCCCACTCTGTCTCTATGAATGAGACTCCTCTGGGTCCTCAGTGTCATGTACTGTACTGTAGTTGTCTTTTATTATTCAGCCCACTGTCCTCAACATCCGTCCCCATGCAGCACACGTCAGCAGTTCCTTCCTTTCTAAGGCTGAACATCGTTCCATTGCGGGGATGTACTGCATTTTGTTCATTGGTCCATCCACAGACATGGGTAGTTTTCAGGCTTCAGTGGGTTGAAGTTCCAGGAGTTCCCTGGCCTCCTGCCATGCAGCATCATTGGCGCCACCACTCCCTGTGCTAAGGGTACCGTCTGCTGTTATCAAGCCCAAGCACCAGTGCAGGTAACGCCCTGCTCCCCCCAAAAAACACCCAGCAGGGCCTTCCAGGTCTGCACCCAGGTGGTCCCACCCAGTGTCTCTGGGCCCTATGGAGGCCAACCTCACATGGACATTGACGGGTGGCTCCTGTGAATTACTGGTGCCCACGTGCAGGGCTTCCCTTCTCCAGTCTGGTGTGTGACAACATAAGGACAATATATTGTCCGGGGCCTGGGCCTCCCATCCGGTCAATCTTCTGCCTGCTGCATCTTGTACTTCTCAATCTCCAAAGTCCGAGGGGGTTTTTCATTCTCCCACGGAGTCCTTCCCTCTGTGGTGGGGAGAGTGGAAGGTGCCAGGGGAATCCATGCTTAAGAACCAAGATCAATACATGGTTTGACAGCGGTGCCGTATTTGAAATTGGGAGTGTGCAAGGAAAGTTACTCCTTTGTTCATTTTTTGCAACACACTGAGGCCGGCATATGATCAGATACCAACGTGATCTCCGGCTTCATGAGAGGAATTCTGGGGAGCATTCATCCACTACCACAGGGTGCCGCGAACCCCGAGCCCCTAGGCGGGCAAAACCTGCAATCGTAAGGAACAGGTGCAACAGCCACACCTTCGCATCCACCCTCTGGGGGTTCATGGCCGGAAGCAGGAGGGGTACCGCGGTACACCAGGCTGGGATTCCCACTCTGAACCATGGTGGCCCCGCCCACTCCCGGGAAAGCCACACCCCTTCTAGGGGCGGGACGGACCAACCAATCAGAGCTCCCGAATAGCGCACGTTAAGCTCCGCCCAGGTAAGCTCGGCTCTAGGTGCTTTTTCTACAAACCCCAGGGCGGCCAGTGCCCCGGGCAGCAGGCGGCCCGGACCCCGCGCCCTACGCAGGCGCCTGCGCGCCCTCCCGCGGGCGGCGAGGCCGGAAGCGAAGGCCCGGCGCTCTGAGCGCGGCACCGGAAGCCAGTGGCGAGGCGCCCGCCGCCGGAAGCCCGCTTCGGACGCGCCCCCTGCCCGCGGCGCCGGAAGTGGTGGGAGGCGGGCTGCGGCTGGCCGGGGGCCGGAGCACCCATGGCGGAGGGCGGCGGCCCCGACGGGCGGGCCAGTCTGGGGGCCGCAGGTAACGTGGGCGTGTGGGGATAGCTGGGGCTGCCCTGCTCGTCCGGGGATGTCCAGGCCCGCGAGGCCGGCGGGGCCGCGCGCGGTCGCCGGGGGTCGGGTCTGCACCGCTCGCCTGGCGGGACGACTCGGCCATGGACGCGCGCGCTGTCCTCGGCCTCGCGTGAACAGCCCTCGCACTAGGCTTTCCTCCCCTGGACGTGCGTTGTAACTGCCGTCCCGGCACCTGATGCGAATTGGACGCGGTGCCGGTCATCTTCAGTTCTGAACGCACCGCTCCGGACAGCCGCCCTCTGCATGTCTCGGGTGGCACAGTGGGCAGCCCCTCGCCCCCGTCGGACTGGGGAACAGCTGGCACAGGGGCCCGTGGCCCACCAGCAGGAGCGGCTAGCAAGACTCACACCCCCAGCCCAAACAGTCGTGTCACTTAGGGTCTCCACCGGGAAATATTCCTACAGTGCAAATGTGAATTGGCAGGGAAAGCAGTCAGGAGGGGCGCCCGTGGTGGGATTCCCTCCTTGCCCGAGTTTTGAGCTAGGTTTGTCAAAGACTTCGTGTGCTCTGGATATTACATGCTCATTGTATCTTTGGAGAGAGTACTCTCCAAAAATCCTATTAATCCTTCTTATTACTCTCTTCAGTGTGCAACAAATTTCAAAGGATTTGACTCGAAGGCTGGTGCAAGTAGCCTTGTCATCCATCCATCTCTCCTTCCCTCCATCTGTTCAGTAATTTTTTGAGGACCTACTGTGGGCTGGACCCTGCTGAGGACACCACAGTAAACAGAACAAGTCAGATAAAACATATGCCAGGCTGGGTTTTGGTTAGCATTGACTCTGACTTCAGGGACAGCCAAGGCCTTAAAATGTGGGATTCCATGTCAGGGGAGGATGAGAGATGGAATGAGAGGTTCTTAGTTGGAAGGGGTGAGAAACTGTGAGAAACTCTGGCCTTACCCTCTGGTCAGGGCTTCTTTCTATAACTATATACCTGGCTGTTATGTTATTCAAGATCAGGTCTAGGGGGAGGGGCAACAAGGATTTCCAGTTAAGGCTTAAGTTCTTTCAGTGGGGTGATTATGCTGTCATTGAAGTAGCTATTAGCAAAACACAAACGAAATTGCCTTTGAATCTGGAATTGGGGAAGATTCTGCAGCTCTGTTGAGCTGGGTCGGGGTAGGTTGTGCAGAGGACAGCGGGTGGGTGTTGGGAGTGGAGGAGGACTCAGCAAAAGTCCCACTGCTCCCACTCACCTGTCAGTTACTCCCCTACACCTTAAGCTGTCCCATTCCTGCTTCAAACTTTTTTTTTTTTTTTTGGTACAGACAGAGTCTCACTTTATCGCCCGTGGTAGAATGCTGTAGCATCACACAGCTCATAGCAACCTCCAACTCCTGGGCCGAGGCCATTCTCTTGCCTCAGCTTCCCGAGTAGCTGGGACCACAGGCGTCCTCTACAACGCCTGGCTATTCTCTTGTTGCAGTTTGGCCAGGGCTGGATTTGAACCCGCCACCTTTGGTATATGGGGCTGATGTCCTTCCCACTGAGCCACAGGTGCTGCCCCTTGCTTTGAACTTTTTCATCCTATTATAATTGCAACTATGGGGTAATTACAATGTCGGATAGTGACTGGAGGCCTGGGGTGTTGACTGGAAGGGCTGTTTCCAGGCTGTCTATCTGTCTATTGGTCTGCTGCAGGTCCGGGTGTGAGATCAGCTTGAGGGACCCTTGTGTTTTTGGACCCTCGTCCAGCCCACAACCTGTGGCCTTTGTGTCTGACCTCTACCACTAACTGTCAAATCCTAGAGGGCAAGGACATCACTTCCATTGTAACTATGGCCTACTCTTCTGTAGAGGAGGTACTCAAAAGAGATTTGATCTGCATATAAAAAGCAGCTTCAGCATCTGGAAAGATCCTGCTCATGGAGGGTGTGCTTTATAACTATGCTCAGTCACACACTAGGATAGCATAGCAAGGCAGGGACTTGAATCCAAGCAGCCTGAGTTTATATTCTTTACTTACACAACTATCTATGTAATTTTTATAAAATTTTTAATCTATTGGAGCTTCATTTCAGGTTATGGTGTGAGGTAGAGAACTCAGGTGTTTCCAAGTAAGGTAGTAATCTTGATCCCCATTCATCACAGACAGACCGACCTTGTTCTAGACCTCTGCAGTAAAGTGAATATTGCAATAAAGCAAGTTACATGGACTGTTTGGTTTCCCAGTGCACGTGAAAGTTATATTTCTACAATGCTGTATCTATTAAGTGTGTCATAATAGTGTGTCTAAACAATGTCTATACTTTAATTTAAAAATATGATATTGCTAGACAGTGCTCCTAATCTTCTGAGCCTTCAGCACGTTGTAAGCTTTTGGCAGGGGGAGGGGCTTGCCTCCATTTTGATGGCTGCACCTGATCAGGGTGGTGGTGACTAAAGGTAGAGCTGGCTTTGCCAGTTCCTTTTTTCTTTCTTTTTTTTTTTTTTTGAGACAGAGTCTTAAGCTGTTACCCTGGGTAGAGTGCAATGGCGTCACAGCTCACAGTAACCTCATACTCTTGGGCTTAAGCAATTCTCTTGCCTCAGCCTCCCAAATAGCTGAGACTACAGGTGCCTGCCACAATGCCTGTCTATTTTATTCTTGTTGTTGTGGTTGTTGCCATTGTTGTTTATCTGGCCTGGGCTGGTTTCAAACCCACCAGTCTCGGTGTATGTGGCTGGCGCCCTACCCACTGAGCTACAGGCACCGCCCAACTAGTTTCTTAAGACAACATTGAAGTTTGCCACATCAGTTGACTCTTCCTTTAATGAAATGTCTCTGTAGCATGAGAAGCTGTTTGGTAGCATTTTACCAACGGTCTAACTTCTTTCACAATTGGAGTCTCTTCTAAGACTCTGTCACTGCTCTGTCAGCGAAGTTTATGTGAGATTGCAGATCCTTTGTTGTCATTTCATATATATATATTTTTTTTATTTTGAGACAGAGTCTCACTTTGTTGCCCTCGGTAGAGTGCCGTGGCGTTACAGCTCACAGCAACCTCCAACTGTTGGGCTTAAGCGATTCTCTTGCCTCAGCCTCCTAAGTAGCTGGGACTGCAGGTGCTCGCCACATCGCCCTGCTATTTTTTGTTGCAGTTGTCGTTGTTTAGCTGGCCCGGGCTGGGTTTGAACCCTCCAGCCTCTGTGTATGTGGCTGGCACCATAACCACTGAGGTACTTCAACAGCATTCACAGCATCTTCACCAGAAGTGGATTCTATCCTAAGAAACCACTTTCCTTTGCTTCTATGAGAATGAACTCTTCAAGTTTTATCACATAACTGCAGGAATTCAGCCATATCTTCAGGCTCTACTTTTTCTGTTTATTTTTGTAGAGATGGGGTTTCTTTATGTTGCCCAGGCTGGTCGTGAACTCTCAGGCCCTAGTGGTCCTCTCACCTTGGCCTCCCAAAGTGCTGCGCTTACAGGTGTGAGCCTCTGTGTCTGGCCAGACTCCACCTCTCCTTCCACTTCTCTGGTGACTTGCACTGCACCTGGGGCTCTTCCTCCACTAAAGTTTGGATCCCTTGGTCCTTGAGGGTTGGAATAAAAAAATCAAATTCTTTCACATTTCTGTTAATAATGATATTTTGAGGCTCGGCACCTGTGGCTCAGCGGGCTAAGGCGCCAGCCATGTACACCTGAGCTGGCGGGTTCAAATCCAGCCCGGGCCCGCCAAACAACAATGACAGCTGCAACCCAAAAATGGCCGGGCGTTGTGGCGGGCGCCTGTAGTCCCAGCTACTTGGGAGGCGGAGGCAGGAGACTCACTTGAGCTCTGGAATTGGAGGTTGCTGTGAGCTGTGATGCCATGGCACTCTATCCAGGGTGACAGCTTGAGGCTCTGTCTCAAAAAAAAAAAAAAAAGATATTTTGATCTTCCAAGAATCATGAATGTCCCCAGTGGCATCTATAATGGTGAATCTTTTCCAGAAGGTTTTCCATTTACTTTGCCTAGATCCATTAGAAGAATCAACAATTTATGGCAGCTATAGTCTTACAAAATGTATTTCTTAAACAATAGTAAGACTTGAAAGTGAAAATTACTCATCAGTCCATGGATTGCAGCTTGGCTGTTGGGTTGGCAGCTTGAAAACATTCTTCTGCATGTTTCATTCGTCAGAATTCTTGACGGTGATCAGATGTGCTGTCAATGAGCAGTAATTTGAAAGGAATCTTTTCTTTTTCTTTCTTTTTTTTTTTTTTTTTGTGGAGACAGAGTCTCACTTTATCGCCCTCCAGAGTCACAGCTCACAGCAACCTCCAGCTCTTGGGCTTAAGCGATTCTCTTGCCTCAGCCTCCCAAGTAGCTGGGACTACAGGCGCCCACCACAGCACCTGGCTAATTTTTGATACAGTTCGGCCAGGACCGGGTTTGAACCCGCAGCCCTTGGTATATGGGGTCGGCGCCCTACTCGCTGAACCACAGGCGCTGCCTTGAAAGGAAGCTTTTCTGAGCAGTAGCTGTCCACGTTGAACTTTAGTCATTTCAGTGAGTCACGCTATAAACAGAGGTGCTGTCACTCAGGTTTTCTTATTTCAGTTATAGAGCAGAGGCTGTAGATTTTTAGAATGGTAAATGAGCACTGGCTTCAACTAAAGTCATCAACTGCATTAGCCCCTAATAGGAGAATCACTGCCTTCTCTAACTGTGAAAGTCCTAGATGACATCTCTTCCTAATAGGAGATTGTTTCATCTGCATCGAAAATCTGTTTGTACTCTGCAGTCCCACTTAGCTCCTTGATCCCTTTGCCGCCTCTGAGCCCTTTTCCGGATACTCCCTTTTTCCCTTTCTCTTGAATTTTCACTATCTTTCTTTCTACTGACTTAGTTCTCTTTTTAGTAGGAAAATCTGTTTATTCATCAGTGATCTTAGCTAGATCTGGGTAACTTTCTGCAGCTTTTCCATCAGCATTTGCTGCTATATCTTGTACTTTGTTTGGAGATGGCTTCTAGAACCTCATGAGCCAGCCTCTGCTGGCTTCAGACTTTTCTTTTGCAACGTCCTCACCAATCTCAGCCTTCTTAGAATTGAAGAGTTAGGGCCTTGCTCTGGATTAGGCTCTGGCTTAAGGTGGTATGGCTGGTTGATCTTCTGTCCAGACTGCTCAGACTTTCTGCAGATCAGCAGCAAGGCTGTTTTGCTTTCTTACCATCTGTGTGCAGTGGCATCGTAGCTCCCTGCAGCCTCAAACTCCAGGGCTCAAGCGACCCTCCTTTGGCTTCTATGTTCTTAAATTAGGTTCAGCTTATAGTCTCCCATCCCCATCAGCTTTTTAAAAGTTAGGCTTGTCAGGGTTGTTGTCAGGAATGTGCTGGTTTCAAAAGGGAAACGTTCTCTCATTTTCTGAGATTTATTTCTTAAGATTTTTTTTTTTTTTTTTTGAGATGGAGTCTTATTGTATAACCCTCGTTAGAGTGCTGTGACATCACAGCTCACAGCAACCTCCAACTCCTGGGCTTAAGAGATTCTCTTGCCTCAGCCTCCCAAGTAGCTGGGACTACAGGTGCCCACCACAATGCCCAGCTGTTTTTTGTTGCAGTTGTCATTTTTGTTTAGCTGGTCTGGGCTGGGTTTGAATCCTGCAGCCTCTCTGTATGTGGCTGGCACTGTGCTAGGGGTGCCCAGCCTATTAAGATCTTGAGAGTAGCTGATAGAGAATGTGCTCGTGCAGATGGTGCCCCCTGTTGGCCGGCCTTGGCCAGGTCTCGCAGAGCTGACAGGAGCCCCTCTCTCCAGCGCAGGTCCTAATCTGAAGGAGTGGCTACGGGAGCAGTTTTGTGACCATCCACTGGAGCACTGTGACGACACGAGGCTCCACGATGCAGCCTACGTGGGGGACCTCCAGACCCTTAGGAGCCTTTTGCAAGAGGAGAGCTACCGGAGGTGAGCGCTGCCGCCCAGCTGGAGCAGGTACCCGGCATCCATGGGTCTGAGCGAAGCCGAGGCTCATGGCGTGCAGATGAAGACCCTGGTCCTGAGAGGGACGTGTTCCATGTAGAGGGTGGTGGGGGAAACAGGTAGAGGAAGCATGGTCAGAATCGTAGGAGATAGCCTGACAGTGTGGGTGGGGAGTCCGAGTTCAGGTCTACTTCTGTCATAACCTTTGTGCCCTCTGTGGACACCAGCTTCCTCATGTTTCCCTTCAGCGGTGTGTGTCCTCTGAGTCTCTTGTGGCACTGTGTCAAGCACCCTGTGCATGCACCTTCCTTGACTGTTTCCACCTGGCGCCCTCTACACCCGAGCTTGTTTGGCGCTCAGTTACCTGCCTCCAGACCCGGGGTCCAGCCTTGGGCAGCTGTTCCGTCTCCCCCCTGGGTGCTCTCTCTGTGGGTAGGCCCCTGACCTTGCTCACCAAATCCCCTGGTCCTCCAGACTGGCTCCATCATTTCCTTCATGGCCCTGGACTCATGCTGATCTGTGTCCCTGCTCAGGACACCTGGGCGAGCAGAGTCTGCCCTCTGCGGGCTATCCGGTAATTGTTTTGTGTGTCTTCAAATTTGAGTCCAGGTAGATTTTGAACTCTACTGCAACAGAAACTCCTGTTTTTGCCCCGCATTTCTGCTTCACTTCGGCACTGGGATGGCAATGATAGAAGAAATGCCTGCATGTCTGGTGCTGCAACTTTCCTTTGGATAGTTCCCAAGAAAAGTATTTATAACAGTCTAGGAATATGTTTGTTTCCTTCTAGTGTAGTAGTATTATTTCATCAGAGCAGGTATCAGTATTTTTTAAAAATACTGGAAAGGATTATCATACAGAGACAGATGGATTATGTACAAATATTTAACATGGATAACTCAAGCCCAGAGAAAACCTTCATTAAACTTGCAGATGTAACTGCAGAGCAGAAATCAGCTAGGTCTCAGATGGAGTCGTCCTGTGGTGCTTTTCCGAGCCCTACTTGTCCCCTTTCTTCTCATGTCCAGGCGTCTGCTTTTACTCTGTTGCTATTTGGTTCTGAGTGGCGGGTTCATGGGGTGTTCCTTTGCTGCAGCTGAAGGAGGAACCCAAGGGCTGGTTTGAGGAGTTGCCTTCTCCTACACACCCTGGGTCACTGGCTCAGTGCTATGGGTTCCCAGGCTTTGTTCTGAGTCACGTGGGAGTGGGGCAGGGGGAACTGACCCTCCATGCCAGCCTGGTGGGTCAGCAGGTCTGGGCACCTGCAGGCTGATTGTCACAGTCCTTGAGAGCTGTGTCTGGCCAGTTTCCCTGTGCTGCTGTCCCTGTGCCCTCATGCCACCTCTGTGATATTTTTAGGCTGTCATTTGTGCTGTGTCAGAGATGGGGGGGACCATAGGGGTGGTCACCTAGACCCAGGGAGGACTCTGAGCCCAGTGAGACTCCCAGTCTTAGGCCTTTGCAGGTGGTAACTGGTGAAAAGGGGACTGGGGACCCTGGCCCAGATTCCAGGTGTGTGTGCTGTTCACCACGCACCGCCTCCCTGTAGACCATGCCTCCTTTGTAAAAGGTGGTGCTCTGGACCGCAGGGCCATAAATGTGAGAGCAGACGTCTTAGTTCCAGGGCTGATCTTCCTGCCCGAGCCTTTACCCTCCTCCTCCCTGAACGGGACTTCTGATGCCAGCCCTGCCATCACAGGTCCAACAGTGGGGAGACACGGAAGTATTTCAGAAGGCAGAGCACAGGTGGAGCCATTGCTACAGCCAGGGCTGTCGTGTGATGGCCCCCTCTGGAAGTGTGCTGCACGCACCCCGTGAGTGACATGGGGCAGCCTGTCCTGTCCTGGCCCTCTCACAAGCTCCCTCCCTGTGCCCTTCCATAGCCGCATCAATGAGAAGTCCGTCTGGTGCTGTGGCTGGCTCCCCTGCACGCCGCTGCGAATTGCAGCCACCGCGGGCCATGGGAGCTGTGTGGACTTCCTTATCCGGAAGGGGGCCGAGGTGGACCTGGTGGACGTAAAAGGGCAGACCGCCCTATATGTGGCCGTGGTGAATGGGCACCTGGAGAGTGCCCAGATCCTTCTGGAAGCTGGCGCAGACCCCAACGGAAGCCGACACCATCGCAGCACCCCGGTCTACCACGCCTCCCGCGTGGGCAGGGCGGACATCCTGCAGGCCCTCATCAGGTTGGTGCCGCCCCTGTCCGGCCCTGGAGCCCTCTCACCACTGTTCTCTGTACTAGCTTTCTTTCTCTCTTTCAGATGGCTCTTTGGAGTGTCGGTCTACTTCGCTAGCCTTTTAAAAGAACTCTTCTTATGTTTATCAGTTTTATTTTTTCTGCCTATTTATTCATTTTTATCTATTTTTATCTTCATTTTTGATTTTTCTTTATTTTTTCCTGACTTTTTTTTTTTTTGAGACAGAGCCTCAAGCTGTTTTCCTGGGTAGAGTGCCGTGACATCACAGCTCACAACAACCTCCAATTTCTGAGCTCAAGTGAGTCTCTTGCCTCTGCCCCCCCAAGTAGCTGGGACTACAGGCGCC
>CAUYON010010593.1:0-22378 GCA_963573935.1 Arctocebus calabarensis | reverse complement strand
CTGAACTAAGCTAAAAAGCTTCTGCACTGCTAAAGACACATTAATCATTATTATTATTATTATTATTTGAGACAGAGCCTCAAGCTGTCACCCTGGATAGAGTGCCGGGGCATTATAGCTCACAGCAACCTCCAATTCCTGGGCTCAAGCGAGTCTCCTGCCTCCGCCTCCCAAGTAGCTGAGACTACAGGAACCCACCACAATACCCGGCCATTTTTTGGTTGCCGCCGTCATTGTTTGGCAGGCCCAGGCTGGATTCGAATCCGCCAGCTCAGATGTACGTGGTTGGCGCCTTAGCCCATTGAGCCACAGGCGCTGAGCCAAGACACAACAATTAAAGCAAACAGACAGCCTTCAGAATGGGAAAAGGAATTTCCATGTTATGAATCTAACAAAGGTTTGATAACCAGAGTCTACAGAGAACTCAAGTTAATCACCAAAGAAAGAGCAAACCTTCCCATTTATCACAGGGCAAGAGATATGAACAGAACCTTATCCAAAGAAGACAGATGAATGGCCAACAAATGCATGAAAAAATGCTCAGCATCCCTAATCATCAGAGAACTGCAAATAAAAACCACCTTGAGATACCACCTAACCTCAGTGAGAATATCCCACATTATAAAATCCCAAAGCTTCAGATGCTGGTGAGGGTGTGGAGAAAGATGAACACTTCTGCACTGTTGATAGGATCCCAAAATGATACAGTCTCTTTGGAAAGAGACATGGAGATTCCTCAAAGAACTAAAAATAGACCTTCCATTTGATCCCACAATCCCATTAAATATCTACCCTGAAGAAAAAAATCATTTTACCATAAGGACATTTGTACTAGAATATTTATCACAGCTCAATTCACAATTGCCAAGACGTTGAATCAATCCAAGTGCCTATGAACCCAAGAATGGATTAACAAACTTGTTACTATTCAGCCATAAAAAAGATGGATACTTTACATCTTTTGTATTAACCTGGATGGTGTTGGAGAACATTCTCCTTAGTAAAGTACCACAAGAATGGAAAAGCAATCTGATGTACTCAATACTCATATAAAGCCAGCAGATGAACAAATACATACCCACACCCCAAACGAGAGAAAAAGACAATTAAACTCAGGGGTTTCGGGGGGAGAAGGGAGGAGGATTGGTATGCTCCCACCTAACGGGCACAGTTAGGAAGGGTATATGGCCCACCTCCTGGGGAAGGAGCACAGCTACAACTTGGACTTGACCTATGAAACATAAACAATGTAACCTAATCTTCTGAAATTCAAATATATATATCTTGTTCCTAAGGCCTAAGAAATCACCAGAAGAACAGGTGTTTAATTACTTTGGAATTTTAAAACAGAGAAACAAATGTCAATTTGCCCCCAATATTGGCAAGTTAAAGCCAGGATAGTTTTGCAAACTTTATTTGCTGAAAACGTATGTTACCATACTTGACTTTGAATATTCTCTAGGCTCAGGATGGCGACTAGCTTTTGCCTCACGCATCAGATCTGATGGACTGCTTAGGAAAGGAGTCAAGGTTGATTTCAATCAGAGGGGAAGAACTTGGTAATCCACACCAGGTGTCCGCTGTGGATGTGGGGCTGGAACGTACTTGGCACGGAGCTGTTCTTCCTGCTCCACACAGAAGTCCAGGGAACATGAATATGATTCTCCAGGTCCTTGCTTATGACCCTCTCTACTCATAATATCCTGCTACTGGCAGAATATATACAGAGTTATTTGCTGATAGTAACAATGGTTAGGGAATAACCCACCAATGTTCATTTACTAGGTCCCCCTTGTAACCAAAATTCAAAAGGCATTTACCCAGTGATGTCTGGGTCCAGGATATAGTTTGTAACCATCAGAAAATATCCACTGAGCATCTCTCAGGAATGCCACACATGACCTGCCTTCCAAGGACTGTTTTCTTCCCCTTAGGGACCTGCTGATAAGGAAGGTTTACAGACACCTTTTTCTAATCTACAAATAAGCTTGCATCACCAAAACTAAGAAGAAAAGAACTTAAAGAGAGCATAGCAAAGTCAAGTTGCAGGACTCCAAATGGTTAGTTAAAATATAATTTAATAATAATAGCAAACTGAAAAATAGTTATTTCTCTCTGACTCTCACGCACACACACACAATCACACATATACCCCATCAGAGGCGTCTGGTCTGCCCCAAACCACCTCAGATGACCATAAGCCAGGTCGAACCCACTACCAACAAAAACCCTTCTATTGAAGCTAGGCTCAGCCTCAGAGGTAGGAAAACTCCTGAGGGTCTTCAGCTGAGCCAGACCAAGGGGCGGAGCAGCCGGGCCTCAGCGCTAAAGGGCACTGAACAGCAGCAAGCATTGCAGGGGGTTGAAATTCACTGGAAAATGACATTGAAGGTGAAGAAAATTGCAAAGTCCAGAACTTTGTAGTTGGACAGAAGGCTTTAATTAGCTGTTTGAGATGACATTTGAGAAGCAGGTGAGAGAGAACCCAAAGGTTATACTCAAGTCATAATAAGTGGTCACCAAAGTCTATGCCACGGAAGACTGGTCCTTTGAACCGTAGTGTGGCATTCTTTTTGCTTGCGAACAAAAGATCAGTGAGAACTGCCACCACTGAGCCACTTTTCCTCTCCTTATGACTCAGCCTTTCCTCCAGTTGCAGGAGCTCCATGCTATTCATCTGCCCATAATATTCATGGCACCTGATGTGGAGATAGTGTCCAGTGGAATGTGGGGTCCCTGGGACAGGGAGGAAGCCATATAGGTTCAGGCCCCTCATGGAGGAGCCAGAAATGAGCCTAACCAGACACGAATCCTATTGAAAATTTGGAGAATGATTTCGATAGCAAAAACCTAGAAAGACTGGAATGTTCTTCAACTAGAGATTAGTAAGTAAATGATTGCACAATCATGTCACATAACCATAAAAAAGAGCCAGGCGTGGTGGCTCACACCTGTAATCCTAGCACCCTGGGAGGCCAAGGCACATGGAGTGCTTTAGCTCAGGAGTTTGAGACCAGCCTGAGCAAGAGCAAGATCTTGTCCCTACTAAAAATAGAAAAACTAATTGGGTGTTGTGGCAGACGCCTGTTGTCCAAGCTACTCGGGAGGCTGAGGCAAGAGGATCACTTGAGCCCAAGATTTTGAGGTTGCTGTGAGCTATGAGTCCACAGTACTCTACTCATAGGGACAGAGTGAGACTCTGTCTAAAAAACAAAAAACAGGAAAAGAATAATGTAGTTCCCCAGGTGCTGACATGCTATGAGAACCAATATAGGAAAGGAAAAGGCAAATCACAGAGCAGCATGTGAGGAAAGTCCCACTCGTTTGTTCGTTTTTTAACAACGTATGTACATGTAGAGAAAACATCAGGCAAGTGGCCAGGGAGCCGTGACGTGCAGCTTCTGGGCTACAGGACAGGTCTCAGGTGGAAGAGAGGAGAGACACGAAGTTTACTTTCATGCATCCTTTTTTTATGCCACGAAGGTTTACTCTGAGCCTGTGTATTTGATTTCACAGTAAACACAAGTTTACATTTTATTTATTAGTAGAACAGAAAGTCCAGGTTGTTTGGCCACCAAAGGGCCAAGTTTTCTTTTGTGTCATCTATCTCTGAAAACAAAGCTGCCGCCACAAAGCACTTGGTTGGATGAGTTCTTTTTTTTTGCAGTTTTTGGCTGGGGCTGGGTTTGAACCTGCCACCTCTGGCATATGGGGCCGGAGCCCTACTCCTTTGAGCCACAGGCGCCACCCTGTTGGATGAGTTCTCTACAAGTGGATCAGCTTCCTGATCAGAGAGCTCAAGGCTGCTCACTGAGTTTGGAGGGGAAAGAATCCCTCTTGTCCTCTGGTCTGCCAAGTCTCCTCTCTCCGGCATTGGGATTGAGGTCTTGGGCCCCTCTGTGCACTCTGCCTCCATGTGTCCTCTGAGGCTGTGTCTACCCAGCAGCAACAGTGGGCCCTTTTTGCTCTACAAGGTAGAGGAAAGAGAATAGGATAAAAAGTCTGGATGCCTGACCCTGGAGCTTTATAATAGAGGCTCTTAGATTTCTCAGCCTCACTAGAAACTTGGGATAGTCCTATGACATAATTCTAGCCAACGAGACAGAAACAAATCACTTGATGGTGCTTCTCTGGGTGAAGTGGACAGAGACCATTATTGTCCTCTGATCTTCCCCTTATTCACACCTGAAGTGAAGACATGATGACTGGAGCTCCAGCAGCCATCTCGAGACAATGAGGAAAAAAAAGAGTCATCTCTAGGGATGGTCAAGTGAACTCCAGAAAGAACCTGGGGTCCTGATTTCTGACCTCTGGATCTCGTTTGTGTAAGCTATAATAATAATAATAATAATAATCAATTTCTAATATATTTAAACCACTGTTTTTCATGCTTCTGTTAACTAGCAGCTGAATACAACTCCTGATTGAATAGGCTTTTCAAAAGGAAAGGGAGGAGGAGGAGGAGAAGGCAGGAAGAACTGAGTCATTACCAGGCTGGCTAATTAGCTCCTGAGTAGGCAGAGCTGCCTGGCTTTCTGGCTGACACTGGGTTGCCCAGTAAGGAAGCAGCAGAGCAAATTTATATTCCAAATCACTGGTGTGCTCTCTGGGACCAGCTTGTTGAGTCAAAAGCTATAAAAAGGTTATTTATATGGCCTTGTCATATTCCAACAGGCTCTGCATTTCACGCTCTGTACTTCTCTCGCTTGTGCTCCCGGCACACACAAGTATATACACCTGCGAGTCCATGCTGAACACACACGCTCACAGACATGCGCTAACGGGTCCTGACCTCACCCCTGCCCAAGATGGTTCCCTGTCACCTCCAGTAAACTGAGTCTGACCATGAGTTGTCCGGAAAAACCACCTAAACAAGAGGTGAGCTGGGACACCAGAGGGAGGGAAGTTTGGCTCCCTCCCTCCGGCTCTTGCTACAGATGCTGCATATTTTGGCACTGTGTTATATATTGACTTGTTTTGCACATTCTTGGACATGCGTCCACCTCGTCACCTAAACAGTCAGTAGTCACCCCAGGGGACAGGGGGATTAGATTTTCTAAAGCAGTGGTTTGCAAACGGCCACCAGAGTACCACCTGCACCAGAATCATCTGTAACATTTGCTAAATTTTTAAGTTTCCTGGCCCCATTTCAGGACAACTGAATTGGATACTCTGGGGCCACACCGTGACATCTGTATTTTTCCTAAGCTCATAAATGACTGTTACAGTTGAACATTTTTAGGGCTTGCCCATTCTGAGTCTTCTTCCCTCCCAGCAGAAGGAGAGCACAAAGATTCTGCTTTAGAAGTTTGGTTTCATAGGGTTCTGGGACGTGGGCTGTGAATGGAGATGGCATGTGTCACTTCTGGGCCAGGGCATTTAATTATTATTGCAAGAGCCTCGCTTCCTCTGCTGCCAGGCAAGCCTCCTGTTAAGGTAGTGAAGCCTCAAGACCAAAGCGTCCAGCACTGCCAGGTTGCCCTGGAGTCACGTGGCCCTCTGTGAACTTGAGTGGGTTAGAAATAAACCTTTCAGTACAGGTGAAACTACTAAATGCAGAATATAAAGGTCTTAACACCATAACTAAGAAAATGCCATGAAGGCTGTGTTAACCAGTTTGATGAAAATATTTCATATTGTATATGAAACCAGCACCTTGTACCCCATGATTGCATTAATGTACACAGTTATGATTGAATAAAAAATATAAAAAAAAGAAAAAGAAAAAGAAATAAACCTTTGTGATGTTAAGCCCTGTAGATTTGGGGTTTGGTCTTTACTTCAGCAGAACCTATTCTGATCTTGTATTTGCATTGTCTAAGCCTGGCATCCAGTTGCAGGCTAATAGTTTAGTATTTTTTTTCTTTTATGGTTATTGGCATAGTGTTATGATTTCTTCTTGAATCAGTTTTGTTAATCTCTATTTTCCTGGAATATAATCTTCATTTTAACACAATTTAGCATTGTGCATGTATCAATAAGGGTCCGATAGGAAAAAAAAAAAACCAAACCCGACCTATTCTGACAAATACAATTCTAATGTGCGTTGAAAATTGCAAATCCTATTTTTATAGTACTTAGCACAATAATCAAAGCCATGATAATGGATAAAAAACCTGCTGAAAGTGAGAAAGGAAGGGTGAGGTAAGAGAAAAAGAAAAAGAAAATAGTTTTTTAAAATGTCTGTGCAGCAAACCACCCCTAAGACACATCCTGCCTTTGTAACAGTAGAGCAGAAACTCCAGCTCTGCTGAGTCCTCCAAGATGGAACTCGTTCCCCAGAAACAAAGCCAGGGATTCACTTCCAGGGAACCCTTCGCAGGAAGCAGCCGCTGACTTATTTTTATTCTATTTTATTTATTTTTGTGACACCTTTAACTCTTTCGTGATTCATAAGTGCAAGTTACAGATATTACTGTAGCTGATTTTTTTTTACATAGTGTTGTAGGCCAACAGCCCCCCAAAAGACCCAAGTCTGTCTCAGCCTGTCTCGGCCTTGCTCCCCAGCATGCCCCCTCCCGTTGGGTTAATTCTGAGAACAGTTTTCTGACAAGGAAGTTCTCTGAGTTCCCTGACCCCCCTGGCCAGGTTGAAACAATGGTGGAAACTCACTCAAGCAAACTTTCCCAGGTAACTGAGTTTCCCAAGCTACTGGGCTTTCCAAGTTGTCCCCATGGTTACTGAGTCACCCCCCTCCCAGCCGCCATGCGGCAACCCCCTGAGCCAACTACCTGATTGTAACCCCGTCCTGTAACCAGCCACGTTCTGCTTTTGTACACGCTAGCTTTGCCACATCAGCACAAAAAGGGTACAAAAGGCTGCCTGCATTTCTCTTAGCCGCTGTTTGCCCTTTGGGCAGTGGTCCATCTGTGCAGTTGTAATAAATCATCACCATGTGATTTGAGCCTAAAGTAGGGGTCCGTGTTTTCCTATGGGTGGCCACAGTTACAATAGGAAGATGTTTTCTCTTTATTTTGACTTAATTTTTATTTAATAGTAAGTGTATACATTCATGGGGTACAATGTGATGATTTGAAATACAATGTAGAATGCTTCAATCAAACTGAACAACATAACCATGCTAGAACCCCGCCCTAAGGATTGAAGGAGAAGAGGTGTGGGGCCCCACACACAGCACCAGGGAGAGCAGTGTCGCAGGTGTATTGCAGTGATTTCTAAGAAAGTGGGAAATGTGACCATGGAGGTCCCTCCCACAGAACTCTGCCTGTCTGGAGCTGAGAGAACAGCCCTGAGGGCTGGCGTTTACCAAGCACTGTATCTGAGAATTTACAGATCTCCTGTTATTTTGGCCTTCTCATATCTGCTTGGTGGGCTGGAAATGGCTCCCCAAAATAACTCCACATTCCTTATCCATGGAAAATGAATCTTTGAAGGTGTGATTAAGGATCTTAAGATGAGGAAGTAATCCTACGATATCATGTGGGCTCTAAATGCAGTCAAATGTATCCTTCTAAGAGAGAGGCAAAGACAGGTTGGAGACACACACAGAGGTGATACGAAAATGGGGGCAGAGGCTGGAGCGATGCAGCCACAAGCCAAGGAAAGCTGACAGCCCCCAGAGCTGGAGGAGACAAGAGATGCCCCTTAGAGCCTCTGGAGGGAATGTGGACCTGCTGACACCTTCATTTCAGCCTTCTGGCCTCCAAAACTGGGAGAGAATAAATTACTGTCATTTCAAGCCCCGTAGTTTGTGGTTATTTGTTACAACAGCCACAGGAAACTGACACTCCCCAAAACAACTACTATCATTACCCCTATTTTACCGATGAGAAAACTGAGGCAAAGAGTTTAGCTGCTCAAGCGGCTAAGGCTCCAGCCACGTACACCTGAGCTGGCAGGTTCGAATCCAGCCTGGGCCCGCCAAACAACAATGACAGCTGCAACCAAAAAATGGCCGGGCATTGTGGCAGGTGCCTGTAGTCCCAGCTACTTGGGAGGCGGAGGCAAGAGACTCGCTTGAGCCTAGGAATTAGAGGTTGCTGTGAGCTGTGATGTCACAGCACTTTATCCAGGGTGACAGCTGGAGGCTCTGTCTCAAAAAAAAAGAGAGAGAGAGAGAGAGATCTTTGATTACTTGCCCAGTAAGTGGAGCAGAAATTGTAAGCTTTATCAGGGGATGCCAGACCCTACACTTCACCAGCAAGGCGAGCTGCTTTGGCATCTCTGTGAGACCACTGCTAAGCTACATTTGACTGGCAAAACCCTCCCTATTCCTCCTGTTCTCACTACCAGGGACAGAAGATTGGCTCTTCTTTACGCCATGTGAAGTTTTTAGAATAATGCCTGGAGCAGAGTAAATACTCAGTGATGTTTAGCTATTATTTTGTCCATGAGTTTCCTCAAATCTTGCTAATCGGCCCTTGGCTCCCACTGTATGAAGATGGGAAAAGGAAGAGGGGACCGAGAAGATGCTTATAAATGATGGGAAACAGGAGAACTGAAGCAGGAGAGGATGACAAGGACTACCAGCTGCCTGGCAATATTTACATTCACATTCACATAAAGAAAAATTCTGTCTTTTTTGAGATAGAAAAGCTCACAGCTAAATGGCTGGATTTTTAAATCACCTTTGTGGCTATGAGTATCTAATGTGATTTGAGTAGAATTGGTTGGGTAGGTTTCCTATGATAACCTTTTAAAGGATTGATTCACCAGGAATTATGCCTCTTCTACCTTTCCCATTCCTCTCTTTCTTCCTGGAATACAGACATGATGGCTGGAGATCCAGCAGCCATCTGGTGACTGTGAATACCCTTGGGAAAGGAGAAAAATCATTTGATAGGGCTGATTGGCCAGAAATACAAAAAGCCTCTGAGATTCCATCATACCATCTATCCCACCAGCCTCTGAGATTCCATCGTACCATCTATCCCACCAGCCTTGGACTAATCACCTCTCAATTCTTCTACAAGCAAATACAAAATCCTAATTTGATTAAGTCACTGCATTCCAGTACCTGCTGATGGCTAAAAGCAATCACGTACTGACACAGGGTGTAACAGCGGCGCTAAGAAAGTCACATGGCATCAGTCCTAACATACAATTTTTGGTGTTGATAAAAGTTGAGACTTGAAAGTCACTATTTGTCTCAGGCCAAGCATGAATGAGATGATATTTTTTCCTTTATGTCAAAGACTCCTGAAAGCCTTTGTCTTCTGTCCACCTGCTTCTGCTCTGGTGGCCCTTCCTTCAGATAGGCATTTGGGTCTCTCCCTCACGCTCCCTCATGGGGCTTGTTCCTTCGAGTGCTCAGACTCCTTGCCATCACCAGAGCTGGCGCAGTGGTGTGGTAAGTAATCTTCTTCTAACAGACCCCAGACATCTAGAGTTTGAGTCAGTCTCTCATGTCTAAGGACAGACCCACCCAGGAGTTCGCATCCATGAAAACCCCTGCATTTCACTGGGAGGAAAAACCCATATGTGTGTTGGTTGCCCAATGAGGTCTGTGGCCCAATGAGGTCTGTGAGAACTGTGACTTTAAATAAAGTAACTTCACTCTGGTTCCATTAGAAACCAAGCTTTACCACTGAAGCACAGTCACACCTTAATTAAGCACTTTACAAGACTGAGTGGGACTGGCGTAAGTAGATCAAAATGCTGACACCATTCCCCGGCAAATCAAAGGCTCTCAGTGTCCCCATTTAGCCTAGTGAGGAGGACGAGGAGTATGTTTATCTGGAGGAAATATTTCTAAATAGAATCTGATTTTTTTCCCCTTGAGACAGAGTCTCACTCTGTGGCCCTGGATAGAGTGCTATAGCATCACAGCTCAAGCACCCTCAAACTCCTGGGCTTAAGGGATCCTCCTGCCTCAGCCTCCCTAGTAGCTGGGAATACAGTCACCTGTCGTGATGCCTGGCTAGTTTTTCTATTTTAAATAGAGAAAGGGTCTCCCTCTTGCTCAGGCTGGTCTTGAACTATTGCGCTCAAGTTATCCACCCACCTCAGCCTCCGGGGTGCTGGGATTATAGGTGTGAGCCACCTCGCCTAGCAGAAACTAACTCTTAAATCCTGTACTTTCTAGGAAATATTAGTAATATAGTCTCAGTTATATTTTTGTACCCTATAATAAAGCAAAGGCACCAAGTTGGAAAGTTAAATTTATCATCTTACTGCTATAGCATCTTGGTAAAACGATTTCAATTTATTTTCTATCTCATCCTTGTGCATCAGGATTTATTAGGCTCTTGGCACTGCTGAATTTTGGTTTCCAAACATTTTTATATCACCGAAACCTTGACCCCCACCCCCTTATTCTCATCATTTTTGCCCATTACCCTTATTCATTTATCAAACAATAAATGCCTGACCTTGTACTCTGTCCTTGGTGAGATATTGCCACTGACAAAGCTTTGAGTAGGAAGGGGAATTATTAAATATATGCCAGCCCTTTTCCATCAAAGTGGGGCTTTAACTCTAGCTGTAGAGGTGACCGGTGTACTAAACAACTAGAGAACAATGCACAGAGAAGAAAATGTAGTGCCCAAGACGAAAAGACCCCAAGCTCTGGGAGTGATTAGGAAGGAAACAGATCAGAATAAGCCAGGGTGGTGGGAGAAATGTCATCTTAGTGGGCCCGCTGCTCCCCAGGGCAGGGGGGCTCTCACAGGGACCAATGGCATTCATGAAACCACCTTACTCGGATCTGATACCAAATGAACTGTTTTCATCACACCTATTTTCTTTTTCACCCTAATAATTTTCTTGCATTTTACTGTAATTTCTTCAAAGCACCATCTTCTGGTTGAAATGATAAACAAAGAACCCCCAACTCTTTCCTGCACCCAGCTGTGTGAAAACAGCATTATGGTATTTGAGTATTTAAGCTACTTCAGGGTTTTGAATGAACCCAGGTAACCACCAGGGATCACTTTCAACATCTTTCCTGAAGAGTGACAAGTGAGACTAAACATACCTTGGTAAAAATTAACACTTTCTAGAAAGTTCCTATTACTGGGATCCCTGTAAAGTTCTTATTACTGGGATTCCTTCAAAGCTGGCTTTCATTCCATGGGAAAGGATCACCTTTACCAAAGAACAGATTGCATGGTGAAAAGAAACACGGGTGCTGGAATCAAAGCTATGTGAGTTTGGTACTGTTACTCACTCTAAAAATTTCAGCAAGGATTTCACTTAGGAGCCTTCGTCCCTGGTAAAATGGACATAATACCATCTGCAGGACATAGTGAGTTGAAAGTCTCTAGTAGTTTCCTGGATTAGAATAGATGCCCATACACAGCTATATTGACATGGCATTTTAAAAGAAACTATTTCTGTGCTTTTTACTTAGTTGTACAGAAAGGCAGTCCAATCACACATTCGGCTTACAGAATGTAGCCACTACACTTGATAGGCATATTTTCCACATTCTCACGTCCAATGGCCGCGCACATCGACCACTTTCTACTTAGACAGCAGAGCTCTGTTTGTAAAGAAGGCTCCTTGCAGTTAGGGTACCCTCTCCACCCTTAGCTGTTTATCTTAGTCAAAGACCCACCACCACCAATAATTAGCAGCTGTGTGGTTGAAAGCCATCAAGTGTTTGGAAAGAGCCTGCAGACAGTAATTGTCCTGCTCCTGAGCTTGAGGAAAAGTCCTTCTTGTCAGCCTGCCTGGCACGCACACCATCTTTCTTTAGTAAACAAAACATGACTATGCCATCTTTGTGTCGTTAGAAAACCTAGAAGCAGTGTCCCCAAGCCAATTAGGTCTTTGCTCTTTCCTCCAGGGCAGGAGGACCTGGCTCATAAAGACGTGTTGGCAGACTTTGTGCTGCTCCTGAATTTTAGCAACTGACCTCATCTTTAGGAACTGGAGCATGGACTTTGAATGCAATAGGCTCTGCCTGTCAGAAAAGAAGCAGGCACTCAAATACCCAGCAGAGGCTGCCAAGACATCTCAAGAGAGGTTCTGTGAACCACAAAGTTGAAAATAAGCATGACAGCTTCTGGAGTCAGGAGTGACTTCAGAGGGAGACACGTGGAACAGGATATTTAAGACTCTGGGCTCTTGAGTGGGGGCAAAAGTGCATTTTCTACAAAAATTAAAAACCAGGGCCATGGCACACGCCACCCAATCCCACCAGCCATGCTGTGGGCTCTTGGATGGGGTATTCCCTCAGAACAGATGAGTCGGGGTCGGAACAAACCTCTCTAACAGTGAGCCATCCCTAAGTGGATTCAAGGAATCCTTCTAACAGCAGCCAAATCTGCCGTCACTTCCCCCTCTTTTAAACATTGGAAAACAAATCGTAGCACACACATCTCCAATTACGGTATTTCTTTCCAAAAATAAAAATTTACAAAACATTTCGTTTTAACAGTAAAGAGTTCTTGAAAATTCTTAAATTTTCATCTCAGACATTGCCTTGAAAAAAAAAAAAAAACATGGCACGGCACCTGTGGCTCAAGAGGCTAAGGCACCAGCCACGTACACCTGAGCTGGTGGGTTCGAATCCAGCCCGGGCCCGCCAAACAATAAGGACGGCTGCAACAAAAAAGGGCCAGGTGTTGTGCTGGGCGCCTGTGGTCCCAGCTACTTGGGAAGCGGAGGCAAGAAACTCGCTTGAGCCCAGGAATTGGAGGTTGCTGTGAGCTGGGATGCCACAGCACTCTATCCAGGGTGACAGCTTGAGGCTCTGTCTCAAAAACAAACAAACAAACAAACAAGCTCCTAGAAGTTACTAGTAGTACCTGATGAAAACTGTGCTCTGACAGAATAAGCCATTATTCAGATCACCTGGTTGTACACACGACTCAAGGCTGTTAATGGTGGCTCCGTCAATCAGTTGAGCTAAGACTCTTCCAAGTCACAGACCCCCCCTCAGCAGGGCTCTTCAAGCAAAAACTAAACCCCTCCTGTTGCTCTGGACTCAGATCAACGCATCCCTATCCTAACAACCCAAAGAGTACAACCTTGCCCATGCACCGTAAAAAAGAGGCCAAACCTGGGAGTCTGTGGGGACCCCAAGTTCACTCACTTGTCTTCTGCGAAACTTTTCCCGGTAATAACATTCTTCCCTTGGGGAACATAGTTCCAATATTCTTCCACAATGCCAATGTGGAATGTTCTGGTAACTGTGCCCACCAGCCCCGCCAGACCCAGGAACGTCAGGAGGATGCCGCCAGCCTGCCCTTTCCGAGGCATTGGTGGATGTAACTCGGGCAGGCGGCCTGCAGGGGAGACAACCCGGGACGGCCCTCCCCTTCACCCAGCTCCTCCTCCTCAGGTAGCTCAGGGTTAGGGCAGAGCTAGGACGCCTGTGAGCAAAGCCAGCTCACGGGGGTTGCTATGACAACACAACCTGTGCCAGACAGTCAAGAAATGTGTAACCGGCTGACTTACTTACTGCTGGAGCCAAACGGGCCTGTTTCTATACGTTCCAGCGCTCTGCTCTGACATCATCATTCGTCTTTGCTGAGATGGTAGTGTGACAACTTGAGCTGATGGCTTTCCCTCACCCCTCCTCCTTTTTTTTTTCCATACCTATGACAGGAACATATTAACATCTGAAGAGAGGGCTGGGCTGAGTGGAGCATCAGGAAATAGTCTAAGCACTAGAGAAGGCCCCGTCTCTACCGGGAGGGCAGAGGAAGTGATATAATCACCCTCCAACGTGTTTTATGAGGCTACATGAAACAATCAACTCACCTAATAACGTGTGTGACAACATTGTAAATACCCACTAATTCTTCACTGCCTCGTATGCCATCTCTGCCAAATTCTCTCATGTTCCTCCAGCAAAAACGAGAAGTTCAGCCAAAGTTTTAGAGGCCATCGCCTCCATACAGGGAGCCACCTTTCTCCAGATGAATGAAAATGGTGAGGGAGGGGTACCCTCCCAGCATGAAGACAAATAACGGTAAAGAGTCTTTGGGCCAAATGGGGGTACCCTTCTGTGTGCTTCAATCTGCGTCCCACATTCTCGGTATGGAAAGAGACCTTGTTCAACCTTGGAAGAGTGTCAATTTGACCCCTATGCAAAGTTTCTCTTGAGGCAAAATGAAGGAAACAGTCCTCTGGGCTTTGACATTGAACAGACCTGGGTTTGGAGCTAAGTCCCACCAGTTACTCACTCAGTGATATCGAGGAATCATTTAACCTCTCTGAGCCTTGGATGTGAAACAAGGATGGAGGGATGCTTAAGAAGATTCAAAAAGGTGATGCCTGCAGAGTGCCTCCCACAGCCCTCAGCGCAGGACAGGTGCTCAGTGAGTGTTAGGGTCCTTCCTGCCCACGCCCACCCTCCAAGAGACACTGCACTGGTCTGTGTATCCACCGACTTGTGTTTCCACTGACATTTTGCAGCTTTCTTCCCAAAGTCCCATCCACCACACCATCTATCAGTGTCAAGTAAGAGATTTCTTTTTCTTTACATTCTAGATTCTCTATAAATGTTCCAATCCAAGGTTTTGTTTTAACATCCATCTTAACTGACAAAAGATATAGCATTCTGCTTCATAGCCAAGCTTTTAAGATCTTCTTTTTTTTTTTCTTTCAGGCAGAGTTTCACTCAGTCACCCTGGGGTTGAGTGCTATGGCATCATAGCTCACAGCAACCTCAAACTCTTAGACTTAAGCAATCCTTTCTTGTCTCAGTCTCTTGAGTAGAGGACTACAGGTGCCTGCCACAACACCCAGCTAGTTTTTTCTATTTGTAGAGACAGGGATCTCAATTTGCTTAGGCTGGTCTTGAACTCCTGAACTCAGGCCATCCGACTGCCTTGGCCTCCCAGAGTGTTAGGTTTATAGGCATGAACCACTGTGCCATCCTCTTAACATCTTTGATTTATTGATTTGTTTTAGGTCAAGAATACTGGTAGAAGAATTGCCATAGCACTTTTCCCTATAACACAAATCTCCTCTTTGATGTGGGTTTGAGCGCTTTGTATGAGTTTGACACTTTATAAGTCACTATAGAGAAGGATACAGTGGGTGGACCTGAGCATGGCCTCGAAATAATTAGGGAGTAGGAGGTTCCTGTGGCTCAAAGGAGTAGGGCACTGGAGGTGGGGTGTTCAAACCCAGCCCTGGCCAAAAACCGCAAAAAAAAAAAAAAAAAAAAAAAGAACTAGGGAGTTAGGAGTTGGGGGGCATTTGGAAATGTCTCAGACCAAATAGTTTTTTGTTTATATCCCAGAGAAGCAGGCTGTCTGCACCTATCACAAACTTCATTAGGATGTATTCACCATTGCCCTCCCCTAATTCTTTTGATAGGAGAAATAAAAGGTATAATTGTTACAGATCAAAAAGATGAAAAGAGTTAACTTTCCTACCCACAATACTGAATGTATATGATGAAAACCCTGGAGAAGGCATCGCCTAAATTCTGTTTAAAAAACTAGAACTGCAGGAGAAGAGACATGGTCGAGAAAACCAGAGCTGCCATAGCAAATAAAATACATGCATTTGATCAATTTATAAGAGAGAATTTGGTTACTGAGGGACAAAAGAGGGAAAGAGTTTGCTAAAAATAGGGTTCCCGGAAAGCTCTCTTAATTTTTTCCTTACTCTAGGACAATAATGGTGCTACTCAAAGAGCACCTGAATTCCATAAGAGCGAAAGAAAAGAAAATAAATTGATGTGAAATAATGCAGTGCACCGATCACGCTCATTTCTCAAAATAACAGTTACATACAAGATGTGGTTGACAATGTCTAAAAGTCAACTAGGAAACCTGAAAGTAATAACGTAATAAATACTTTCAACTCCATTGGATATGATTGAATCATAAATAATGCAGTGAAAACCACCATTTATCAAGTGTGGGAGATGGCCAGCCCAAGATATTCACTCCATTCTTCAAAACATTTACCGGATTTGAGATACGGTAAATTTGATGTCATACATCAAGAAAACAGAAGTATAATCCTACACCGAATCATGTTTCTCTGAAATATAATTCAGGCATACCTCAGAGATATTGCAGGTTTGGTTCTACAGCCACTGCAATAAAGCAAGTCACATAATATTTTTTAATTTCTTAATACATATGAAAGTAATGTTTACTTTACAGTCTATTCAGTGTGAAATACTATTGTGTCTGGAAAGACAATGTACATACCTTAATTTAAAAGAACTTTATTGCTAAAGCATCACAACAATGGAGAAGCATGAATCCCATGTACTCAATTATTACTTTTTTTTTTTTTTGGAGACAGAGCCTCAAGCTGTCCCCCTGGATAGAGTGCTGTCGCATCACAGCTCACAGCAACCTCCAATTCTTGGGCTCAAGTGAGTCTTCTGCCTCTGCCTCCCAAGTAGCTGGGACTACAGGCTCAATTTTTTTTTTTTTTTTTGAGGCAGAGCCTCAAGCTGTCTCCCTGGATAGAGTGCTGTCGCATCACACCTCACAGCAACCTCCAATTCTTGGGCTCAAGTGAGTCTTCTGCCTCTGCCTCCCAAGTAGCTGGGACTACAGGCATCCGCCACAACGCCCGGCCATTATTTGGTTGCAGCTGTCATTGTTGTTTGGCGGGCCTGGGCTGGATTCGAACCCTCCAGCTCAGGTGTATGTGACTGGCGCCTTAGCCCATTGACCACAGACGCCGAGCCTCATGTACTCAATTTTGATATGAAGACATTTAATGACAATTAATGACGCGGTGGGGGTGAGGGAAGGGGAGAGCAGAGAGAGAAAGAATGAGGGAGGGGTGGGGAAAGGAAGAGCAGAGAGAGGGAAGGAGCGAGGGGGGTGGGGTCTTGGTGTGTGCCACACCTTTTGGGGGCAAAACACGATTGTAAGAGGGTCTTTACCCAACAAATGCAACCAGTGTAACATGGTTTCTTGTGCCCTCAATGAATCTCTAACAATAAAAAAAAAAAAAAGAATTATGTAGTATCAAACTAAACCCAGCACAGCACAGCTTCCACTATTACCCATCTTACCAAAGCAAAGTCACTAAGCCAGTTGCCATTACCCATGAAATTTTAAAGCAAGACACTAGTTTAGACATATCTACACAGGATTGATCCATTTGTAATTATAAATTAGAACTCAGTGCTTCCAATATGACTCTAAAAGATAAACAGCTGTTGTAGGAAAAAAATCAATTTCTCATGAAATGCCACTCTACTCCTTTCAGAATGGCCATTATTAAAAAGTCAAAAAAGCAATAGATTCTAAGGTCAATTTAGAGAGAAAGAAATGCTTATACATTGATACTACATTATATTGTAGTATGTCTATGCAAAACAGACAAAGAAATAAATATAAAACTCTCATTTGATCCACCCTTAGGACGGAATGAACAAAGGGAATAATGTATAATTATTAACACCTAGACCCTTAGAGAGGGTCCTTTAAATCTGAAACTCAACCCTCTGATATGGGCCCGTGTCTCTTGGTATTGGAGAGAAGACCTTGCAGGGTGGGGGAAACAGACTGCTGAAAAGGAGGCTCCTGTTTGCTGGGCTAATATCTCTGGTGACAGCATGATGAGATCATTTCTCTACGTGTTGGAAAAAACTCCCAATGAGTTTCTGCTGCTGCGATTAGAATGGACTTCTGTTGGTGAGATGAGGCATAGCTGGAGTGTTAGTGTAACCGCAAGTCCACAAGAGACAAATAGAAAGGAGGCAGGAAGAAGCAAGTCCCTTTCCTACCCACCCAGGCTTATAGTCTCCTGCAGGAATCCTCTACTGGCAAAGCCTACTGGACGGCCAGTGGCAAACTAGAAATGGGGTTTGCAGAGTCCCAGCCTCAACATCCTAACAGCAGAGTGTAGAAGAGAGATTTGGTGCTGGGAAAAAAGAGTTTAACAATTGGCACATGTCTTTAGGAAGTAATCAGCTTATACATAAAACTTAGCTTATCCTCTCACTAAATCCTCTCAGAAAACATGTTAACATTTGGAAAGCACCTACTTACCCTCTCTTTTAAATATGTTATTCATGATTCAAGGAAGAGTGTTTTATGTATGACCCTAAATCAATACTCTCAGCCTTTAGAGTGAATATGTCTTTCTTTTACAAAATAAATTATACTGGATCTGTGACAATTATTTCCTAACTTTTCAGGCATCGCTGTCCCTTATTCAGGGTCTGGGCACTGCTTCAATGATGAAAGTGATCAGAAGTCTAAGGATAATTTGTAATTCCATAGCTAAAGCAATTAGGGTATTTGATAGTAGCTAAATTTATCTCTTTATATCATCTCTATACCTAGCAGTCTATATTAAACATCCAAAAATATACAGATGACAGGAATTTTGATAATATAAATATAATATGTTTCTCTGTTTTAAATTAAGAACAAAACATAAAATGCTCACATCCATACAATATTGTATAGACTTTGCATACAATAAATTTCCTTATTCCTTATAATTTGTGAATTGCCAAGTTGTATTTAATTGGGAAAAACACTACAATGTATAAAAAGTACTCACAAAGCCAAGAATTATTGCCATCATATTTGTGTCTATTAAGCTGTTAAGTTTGATAGTACAGAGGGATAGCAAACTGTGGAAATAGAACTTAAAGAACCATTTCTTTAAAATAAGTTGTTGTTTCTATCATGCTTAAAACAAACAGCTTCACAATGAAGCAATTCTAATCTTATTACACAGCCTTGATCTTGATACTTACAATTAGAAGGAACTTATTATATAAACAAAGATTAATGGAGTTAGGAATGGATTTTACAAAGATTATTTAAGTATCTCTCTAATCTTATCAATTAACAATTTCTTTTAATGTTCCCTAGTGTTAACCATTGAGGAAAAAAAAAACTTTACCCATGTATATATATGAACATAGTGAATAATAATTTTTAAAGTGCCTCTTACCTATTAACATCCCAGATTTTACTTGTTGTATCCAGTGAGGCAGACGCCACAAAACTGCCACAGGAATGCCATGTGCAGGACCACACGGCATGGTTGTGTCCTTCAAAGGTCAAAATGCAGTCACCTTTGGAGAAGTCCCATAATTTAACTGTTGTGTCACCACTCGAAGTAGCCAATTTGTTCCCACTGTTTTAAAAACATAAAAATATATTTTGTTTACAAAGTAATTCATGATCAATTTATTTTATGAACAGCTGCAGTCTGTAAGTAATTTGCATGTATGTGTATGATCTGAGTTATTTTTACTTTAAGTGGCATATCTAAATGAGTAAATCTTATTATCTTCATGGGGTGCAGACTACTGCTGATCTGTGCTGATTTTCTGGCTCGGGAGTGGTAAGAGGAAAGTGAGCTGAGAGGAGGCTGAGCTGGAAAGAAGGTCCCCAGAGGCATAAAATGGCAGCCACAATGGTAACAATGGCAGGAGGGCTTGCACCTCTTAGGATGTTTTAAGGAGACACTCCCAGTCTCTCTGGGCAGCCAGGGGAAACGGGCAGCTTCTCCAGTGGCTGGCAGAGCAGACTAGCAATCAAGGCCAGAAGGATATGCCTGAGGTGGTACTGACCAGGAAGGAGCCCGGGGATTAGACTACGTGTAGAATCAGCTGACTCCCAGGGTGGAGGCTGGTTTGCTTAGCTTCAGATGCACCTGGCCCTCAGGGGATGAAAGCTGAGAAAAATGGCTGGAACTCACAGACTGAGTCAGACCTATTTGCAGCCCAACGCCTGCTCAGGGGAAAATAGCCATGACAGAAATAAATTCTGCAAACTTGTTCTGTTCTATCAGCAACATCAATCAGAGACAAGGCTGGAACTGAGTGAATCGCCCCAGCCCCTATCAAGTACCCAGGTTGTCAGACCTCACCTCCCCCTGTCAAAAAGTGACAGGGAGTGGAGGACTGGCTGAGGAGCCACAGACCTCCTTGTGACCCAGGCAGGCGCAAACCTCTGGAGCATCTGCTTATTGGAGAAAACTGGATCACAGCCCTGCAGGATTACCACAGACTGGGTGTGATAGAGGGGCAAGGTAGGGAAGGAGGCATCAACCTTCCCAGACTAATCTACTTGCTGGGGGGGGGCCCTCCTGAGCTAATATAGCACCAGAACAAGTTATACTAGAGCTTCCAACAAATCCCTGCTATCTAGTTGCCAGAGACTTTTTAACTCTTCCATCTGAGACCAGTGCTGGCTGGGACAATTGATTTGGACCTCTTCACTGGGCCAATCGCCTGAGGACTTTCCAGAGTGGTATCCTGGGAGTAGGGTAGTGGGAAGGCTTGATTTTGCTTTTCCAATTGTTGCCTGTGGGGGGGAGCGGGGTGACTTAACTGCTGGTATTTCTTCACAGCTCATATTTTAATCCAGAGTAACTGATTCTCTAGGGTAAGTCAAAGACCAGCAGACAATAAGACAGAGCCACTTAACCCCACCGCAACAAGGTCCCCAGTTTTGCAAGCAGTAGCACTGTACAGGTCCTTGACAAAATTCTAGGGGAAAAGGTACAGACACCAGTCCCGGCTTTCAAGCAAAGGACTGATCAATCACTACCACTAAAACCCCCAGCCCAAATTGTCCATATCTACTCAACCAGCCAAATGGTGTAAAATTACTCATGGGGCAGAACCAACGGAAAACCTCTGGAAACATGAACAACCAGAGTAGATCAAGCCCCCCAAGGAACAATTTGGGGGACGCAAATGATCATCCTATGCATAAACAGATGGCTGAGAAGTCAGAAATTGAATTCAGAATTTAGTTTGCAAACAAGATTAATAAAATAGAGGAAAAGTTGGATTTAGAAATTCAGGGTGCAATTCAAAAATTGTCTCAAGAACTCAAGGAATTCAAAGACCAAATGGCCAAAGATTTTGAGAAATTGAGACAAGAATGTGCAGCCCTCAAAGATCTGAGAAACACAGTATAATCCCTCAGCAACAGAATGGAGCAAGCAGAAGAAAGGATTTCTGACATGGAAGACAAAGCTTTAGAATGCTCCCAAACTTCCAAAGAAGAAGAGAAATGGAAGGCAAAAATGGATCATTCTGTCAGACAGCTCTAGAATAACGTGAAGAAAAACAATATTTGCCTAATATGGATATCTGAAAATGATGAAGTGGCGTCACAAGGCACAGAGTCTCTTCTTTATGAGATTATGAAAGAGAATTTTCCTGACATGCCAAGAGATTCTGAAATTCAGATAGCAGACAGTTTCAGAACCCCAGCACAACTCAACCCGAATAAAACATCCCATAGGCACATCATAATTAAGTTCACTAAAGTTAATATGAAGGAGAAAATTTGGAAAGCAACCAGATGCAAGAAATCTATAACTTACAAGGGAAAGAATATTAACATAACTGCAGATATCTCTGATCAAACTTTTCAAGCAAGAAGAGAATGATCATCAACTTTTAATCTCCTAAAACAAAATAAATTTGAACCCAGGATCTTGAATCCAGCTAAACTGAGTTTCATTTATGATGGAGAATTAAATACTTTAATGACCTCCCCATGTTGAAGAAATTTGCCATAACTAAACCAGCTCTCTAGGATATTCTGAGACCTACAATGACCAGCATAATCCACCAGTGCAAAAGCAACCACACCCAGAAACTTTTTATCAAAGTCCAACTTCCACAGTGATGAAAGGATTAAAAATGTCCACTAGATTTTCTCAATATTTTATCAATATTTTCAATTAATGTGAATGGTTTAAATTGTCCTCTAAAGAGGCATAGGTTGGCTGACTGGATACAAAAACTCAGTCCAGATATCTGCTTCATACAAGAGTCTCACCTTACCTTAAAAGATAAATATAGACTGAAGGTGAAGGGATGGTCATTTATATTCCAGGCAAATGGAAAACAGAAAAAAGCAGGTTTTGCAATCTATTTGCAGATACATTAGGCTTTAAACCAACCAAAGTAAGGAAGGATAAAGATGGACATTTCATATTTGTTAAAGGTACTACTCAATATGATGAGATTTCAATTATTAATATTTATGCACCCAATAAGAATTTGCCTCAATTTGTAAGAAAAACTCTAATAGACATGAATACCTTGATTTCCTCCAGCTCCATAGTAGTTAGAGATTTTAATACTCCTTTAGCAGTGTTGGATAGATACTCCAAAAAGAAGCTAAGTAAAGAAAGTGTAGATTTAAACTTAACCATTCAACAACCAGATTTAACAGACATCTATAGAACATTTCATCCTAATAAAATTGAATACACATTCTTCTCAGCACCCCACGGAACATACTCCAAAATCGATCACATCTTAGGTCACAAGTCTAATCTCAGCAAATTTAAAAGAATAGAAATTATTCCTTGCATCTTCTCCGACCATCATGGAATAAAAGTTGAGCTCAATAACAACAGGAATCTGCATACTCATACAAAAACATGGAAGCTAAATAACCTTATGCTGAAGGACAGCTGGGTCATAGACGAGATTAAGAAGGACATTACCAAATTTTTGGAACAAAATGACAATGAAGACACAAAT
>CAUYON010010592.1:0-23348 GCA_963573935.1 Arctocebus calabarensis | reverse complement strand
AATCTTGCAAAGGTCAACTCATGGGACACAAAAAGCGACTGTTTACATTCCAGTTCAACAACTTAGGCAACACTGATACCAACTACATCAAAGATGATACCAGGCACATAAGATTTGATGACAGGCAGCTTAGGCTAGACGGTAAGTATTTGTGTAAAATGGTTTTAACATTCAATGGGCAGAGCATGTTACTTTTTTAGGTGCAAACTATCTGATAGTCAGCCCCTATCATCGAAAATGACAGTTGCTTTTCTATTTCAAATCTTAAAGGAAATGCCTTAATATATAAGTAGACTAAGGTGTATGTCAATGTTTATTAAATGGATGTTGAACTTTTGCTTAAATTTTATATCTTTTTTAAAAATTCACATTATTTGAACAGCTGAAAACAGCTGTTTGTCCTCATCACCTAGTGCAAGTGGAAAAGATTACTCTGTGTTTATTCTGATTCTGCTATATATCCTAACATTAAAATACAGTAATTTTAACCTGAAGGCATATTAAATTTTAAAGAAAAATATGTTTTCCATCTTAGAAAGATCTTTTCTGGCTTTGGATTGGGATCCTGAATTGAAAAAAAGATACTTTGATGAAAATGCTGCTGAGGTAAGTCGCCACTCGCTCCTTTTGTCTCTTCTTGATTTACTTTGTTTATTACCAGAGTCAGTCATGTCTTGTTACATCCTTTGCTCCTAACAAATATGTTTTATTTTGCCAGTAAAAAAAATTGGTCATGAACTAGAAACGAAAGTCTTTGCAAAAATACCTTTTTTTAAAAAGGTCCATAGTTGGTTTTGAGCATGTTTTATGTTTCCATGTCATCCATGTAGGTACGTACAGGAGTTCTTTAGACGTATATGAAACAAATAGCATCTCAATTAAGCTTGATTCTTTTGAGAAAGTTTAGGAGTTTTCATTATTATTCATAGTAAGATGGTATCACTAAAATGAGTTTTATTTCATTTGTTCTCTTAACTCAAGAAATACTTCTCTTTAGGATTTTGAAAAACATGAAAGCGTGGAATATAAACCTCCTAAAAAACCCTTCGTGAAATTAAAAGATTGCATTGAGCTTTTTACCACAAAAGAAAAGCTAGGTGCTGAAGATCCCTGGTAAGAAACAAAGTGAAATAATTGTTTCTAATTATCTTAAGGGTTTATTCTGAGGTATGTGCTATGTCAGGTTGAAAAAGTAATTACTGAATTATCTTTGATATTTTAAATAACAATTAGCATTCTTTATATAATACAGTCCATTAAGAGGGATGAGAATATCTTTAAGGGTATTAATGCAGTGCTAAGCTTTAATCTCATTGCTATATTTTCCATAACAGCCATTTTAACTATTGGTTATTAATTTCAGTTACTTTTTCCCAAAATTTTTCAGCTGTACAACCATCTTGAAAGAAACATGGAAAATTATAGTGCTTTATTTTGTGCTCTTACTCCATTAGAGCCCAGAAGTTTTGAGATCTACTAATAACTATCTTTTAGCACAGATTTTTGACCCATGTCTTTTTAGCATACTAAATTATAAATAATCTAGCCCTCATTGTTTCTTTGAATCTTTATTTGCACATTAATTTATAATGGGTTAAATCTATTTGAAAATGTGTTGGAGATTAATAAGAGGAGTTCTTTTAGCCTGGTACTTATTAGGCATTTAAGAATTGTTCACTAATAAACGTAGAGCTTCCCAAACATGGTGTGGGGCTTTTTGTCTGTTATTTTCATTAATGGAAGTTGTTTATACCTCTTTCAAGCTTTAAATATATATGTTTTTATTTTTAGGTATTGTCCAAATTGTAAAGAACATCAGCAAGCCACAAAGAAGCTGGACTTATGGTCCCTCCCTCCAGTACTTGTGGTACATCTCAAGCGATTTTCTTACAGTCGATACATGAGAGACAAGTTGGATACCTTAGTTGATTTTCCTATCAAGTAAGTTTTGTCTGGTACTTCATAAGCATTGGGTAGCTCTAACTTTTTTCAGATTAATTTGATCCTTTTTGTTACTGCTATTCAGTAAATAAACATCAAATATCATTGTACCCAGTTTTTGAGTTCATTTTTGAGTAGTTCGAACAATTAATAAGGATTGATATTTCATAGTTTTTATTTTTTCTTAGAGATTTTCCAAAAACAAAAGAGAAAGTACACTTTAAAAAAATAAAAGTCATTCTGTGTTAAATTACTTTATATGTTCTTGGTCCGAAGATATTCTATAGGACTTAATGATTTGATTTTTCCCAGGAATTATTTGATCATTACTCATAAATTATTCTTAAATATACTCTTTTTTAAAAGACAGAATAATGAAAGAATAAGACAGAATAATGAAATTGCTTTGAAGGATGACACAGTAGTGTAATAAATCATCCTTCAGATTTCTTACTGCCATTGTACAACATCATACTTATAAAAAAAGGTATAAAGAAGTCTGGGGAAAAATTTTTTTTTTAATTTTCACTAAACACAATTGAGAATTCAGAAAGGCAAAAAGGGAGCATTGTATTCTCCCTCACTTTATTCAACAGGAAGAACTTGACAAGAACTCAATACTATCCCATTTTGCAAAAATGTGCATGATACAATTAGTAAGTGGACAGATGTTGAAGACAAGTTTGTCTAGAGGTGACTAGAAGGAAATAAATGATAGAAAACTGAAAATATTCATTGCATTGCTCATTCTAATCAGTGTTTATAAATTTAAAATGATATGCAATTGAGCAAAAACATAAAAGGTCATATTCTTCTTTACAAAATTGTGACCCATTAAAAGTTTTCAAGAATATGACTTTTGATATACAGCAAGCAAAAGAATCAGAAGTAATGAAAATACAGTATTTATTGAGATATATTTAAAGGTTTGAATCATTGTTCTTTAATAATACAGGTACAAGAAGAACTAGAAATAATAATAATCGATTTACAAGATAGTTTCTAAGTTCGTGAATGATGGACTATGAATAGTTTCATTCATGCGGTATTGCCCACCTTGGGTATAATAGTAGGTCATCAAAACCAGGGAAATGGAGAATAAAAAGTAGAGTTTGGTTTATTTAAATTTTTTAAATTTTTAATAAAGTTGTTATGATTTCTTTATTTTTCTTCATAAGACTTATTTGGGTCATAATTATTATGTACCCATAATAATGAATTAAAATTTTTTTGAAATAGAATTATTTGGTTCTTGATAATTTCTTTCATGAGATATATACATACATATATGTGTATATGTAATGACAGTGGCAGATGGGAGTAGAATTTATTGCATTTAAGGAACACATAAAATTAATTTGCTTTATTTTTTAAACAGTGACTTGGATATGTCGGAATTCTTAATTAATCCAAATGCAGGTCCTTGCCGCTATAATTTGATTGCTGTTTCCAACCACTATGGAGGGATGGGAGGAGGACATTGTAAGTTGATGATTTTACCTTTTAACCTAAATCATGATGTTTGAATAACTACAGCCTTTCTTCCTTAAAATAGTCACTACTATTTAAAAGTAAAATGTGAGGCTGGGTGCCTGTGGCTCAGCGGGCTAAGGCGCCAGCCATGTACACCAGACCTGGCGGGTTCAAATCCAGCCCGGGCCTGCCAAACAACAATGACGGCTGCAACCAAAAAAAAAAAACCGGGCGTTGTGGCGGTTGCCTGTGGTCCCAGCTACTTGGGAGGCGGAGGCAGGAGACTCGCTTGAGCCCAGGAATTGGAGGTTGCTGTGAGCTGTGATGCCACGGCACTCTATCCAGGGTGACACCTTGAGGCTCTGTCTCAAAAAAAAAAATAAAAAATAAAAATAAAATGTGATGTGTCTTGCATATAGTAGTTCAGTATTGATTTATGAAGGAATCAGCTTTTGAACCTTTTTTATTAACATCGGGTATAGAGGATTGAATTAATCATATTCCTCAGTTCAAAGCACAAGAAGAAACATCATTGGTCCATTTGGGGCTCCTCTGCCCCCCATTCTCCTTCCCCTTCCCCTTTCCTCTCCAATATGTCTGATACATACTCGTATAAATCATGCATAAATGTTAATTACCATATTGTCAATGTCCTTACTCTGTGAATTAAAAATAATAAATTGGGCGGTGGCGCCAGCCCCACATACCAAGGGTGGCGGGTTTGAACCCAGCCCCAGCCAAACTGCAACAAAAAAATAGCCGGGCGTTGTGGCGGGCACCTATAGTCCCAGCTACTCGGGAGGCTGAGGCAGGAGAATGGAGAACCTAAGCCCAAGAACTGGAGAATGGAGAACCTAAGCCCAATGGAGAACCTCCCTAAGCCTAAGAGCTGGAGGTTGCCACAGTACTCTACTGAGGTAGACAAAGTGAGACTATCTCTAAATAATAATAATAATAATAATCTGCTTTTTCCTGGGATTAAAAGTGTTTTAACTGGCTGGGCACCTGTAGCTCAGTGGTTAGGGCACCAGCCACATGTTCTGGAGCTGGTGGGTTTGAACCCTGCCTAGGCCTGCTAAACAAAAAATAAGAATAATCGGGCATTGGCTCGGCGCCTGTGGCTCAACAGGCTAAGGCGCCAGCCATGTACACCTGAGCTGCCGCGTTCGAATCCAGCCCGGGCCCGCCAAACAACAATGACGGCTGCAACCAAAAAATGGCCGGGTGTTGTGGTGGGCGCCTGTAGTCCCAGCTCCTTGGGAGGCGGAGGTAGGAGACTCACTTGAGCCCAGGAATTGGAGGTTGCTGTGAGCTGTGATGCCACGGCACTCTATCCAGGGTGATAGCTTGAGGCTCTGTCTCAAAAAACAAACAAACAAAAAGAATAATCAGGCATTGTGGTGGGTGCCTGTAGTCCCAGCTACTAGGGAAGCTGAGGCAAGAGAATTGCTTGAGCCCCAGAGTTGGCGGTTGCTGTGACCTGATGCCATGGCACTCCACGGAGGGTGACAAAAGTAAGACTCTGTCTCAGTTAAGAAAAAAAAAAGTGTTTCCACTTATGAAAAGTATTTTAGGTATCTGAAATTAATCAATTGAATCAGTTTTTAATGTGTAATAAGTAGGCTTCAATAGATGATTGTCATGTAATTTCGTTAATAATAGATATTCCTTGACTCGGCGCCTGTGGCTCAACAGGCTAAGGCGCCAGCCACGTACACCTGAGCTGGCGGGTTCGAATCCAGCCCGGGCCCACCAAACAACAATGATGGCTGCAACCAAAAAATGGCTGGGGCATTGTGGCGGGTGCATGTAGTCCCAGCTACTTGGGAGGTGGAGACAAGAGACTTGCTTGAGCCCAGGAATTGGAGGTTGCTGTGAGCTGTGATGCCACAGCACTCTGTCCGGGGTGACAGCTTGAGGCTCTGTCTCAAAAAAATAAATAAATAAATAAATAAAATAATAGATATTCCTTATATAGAGATGGTAAGGGTTCCCCAGGATACAAGATCATGTAAGTCATAAAAATGATTGTGTTTTTTCATTAGATACAGCTTTTGCAAAAAATAAAGATGATGGAAAATGGTACTATTTTGATGACAGTAGTGTTTCCACTGCATCTGAAGAGCAAATTGTGGTAAGTGTGTCTTACATTTTCTAGAAAAATCACTGTTTTTAAGGGTGAATATAAGTTAATTTAAAGGGCCCACAGAACACTTTAGTCTTATTCTAGCAATTCTAGTAGCTAAGAGAGACCTGCTGTGATTTAAAGAAATGTCAACTTGTCCACTAAATGGAAATTTGTCTTCTAAATTTGCCCACTAACAAAGTTGCAAAGTGAAAAATTTTCTGGTAGTTTTTGATATGAATGGAGTTTCTAATAAAACAATTAAGTTTTCCTCTAGAAAGGAAGTTCAGCTCTTAACCTTTCTAGAATTGACTACTTAAAATGGTAAAGGAGGGAAACAAAAAAATCTTTTAAGTGCCTCACCATACTTATAATCGTTAAAGTCTTATCCTACCTATGACAATTAAGTAAGCATTTAAGCTCAAAATAACATAACTAGATAAAACAAATCATGGATTATTTAAGGTTAATACTTGTGTACTTGTTACTAAATAGTAGAAAATGCAGAGGTTACGTCTGTTCACACTTTTGTTTATTGTCCTAATTGGCCCTAGTTGTGCTTCACAGCAGAGCAGATTTTTATTTTCAGATAGTGGATGATGGAGAATGACTATAGAAAACTAAGAATTGCTTGATAAGAGTTTATTTTCTATGAATTTTTGCATATCTATAGATTTTACTTATTGATTACAATATAACAAAGAGTGAGAGATACAGCATTTTCACATGTGGTATTTCCTATACAGAAGATTCTTTGTTAATGTGAGGAACACTACTTGACTTTATTTTCCAGATTAAATTATATATTCCACAGGGACTAGCTTTTCAGTGTATAATGCTGAAGTCTTCAACTTATTTAAGTGAATTAATAAACATTTGAGCCCAACTATGGGGATAGCTTAATTCTCTTATTACGCGATTAGGTCTGAAATAATTTTGAATTGTTTCTCTCTCTCTCTCCCCCTCCGTCCCTCCCTCCCTCCCTCCTTTCCTCCCTCCCTCCCCCTCCATCTCTCTCCTCTCCCTCCCCACATGGGGGCTGCGTACATTCATGTACACTGCTGCTTGTCTCCCTTTGTGTGTTGAACAGAGGTTGAACACTATAAATATTTTTTAACTGTATAATTGCCTGAGTTAATTTCAGTTTCAGTTTATATTTAAACTCCAAATTTCTTTTGTCCTGCACTTTTCAGTTCTTCTCTTTTCTCCTCCTTAATCTGTAACTCCAAACATCCTACAATCCCCACATCGTACTTCTAAGTCTCTTTAACAACACTGCCCTAATCTAGCCTTCAGATCCACAATTTATCATTGTACAGTATATGAATTTGATGTTACTTTATATTTTAACAATGATGATTCTTCACTGAACAAGTATTTGAGTGCCTTATATGTAGGGATGTGTGTATATGTTTATACCTCAGCCTCCATTCTCAACAGGGTGAAAAAGACACTGTCTCTGCTTTCAAGAGGTTTACAATCTAAAGAAGACAGACAAGTAAATTAGCAATTAAACATAATGAGTACTATTCAATATCTTGCTGTGGCTACATACAAAATGAACCGCTGCCTCCCTCAGATTGAGAGAGGGTTTGAGGGGAGGAGACCACTGCGGGGAAGTCATGTAGTAACGGTGGCGTTTGAGCTGAGTCTGCTAGTACAAATAAGAGTAATTAGACAAAAGAAGCAAAGAGAACCCTACTCACAGGAGCAGGGAGGCACGGCGTGGTGCGACATTCTAAGGGAATGGCAAGTAACTCGGTCTGACTCCAAGGAAGAGCTCTTGTAGGAAAGTAAGGAAAATCAGGCTAAAGTTAAATTTAGCTCGCAGATCAAGAAAAGTGACATCCTAGTTTTTTAGAAGTTTTCTTAAAGACTGAGAGGCCAACAGAATAACATTATTAAATTTGTGTCTGCACATCTCCCTGGGAACACTGTGGAAGACAGATTTAAAGCACTGAGGAAAGAAACAGGCCACGCAGGAGGCGAGCCCATAATCACGCTCTGGGAATGGGGAGAATGGATTTATGACAGAATGCACAGAATTAATAGCACTTGATTAAGGTTAGATACAGATAAAGGTATAGAGATGCAACGTTTAATAGAAATGCAAAGGGCCAAATAGTAGTGAGTTCCCAGCAGTCTGAGGGAAACCGAGAGGCAGCAGAGGATCTCAGGAGGAGCACTGTCACAGGAGCCAAAAACGGTTTAAGTTTGGAAAAAGAAGTGAGAGAGAGACTGGAAGAACTAAGAAAGCCGCGTATTTGTTGTTTATTAGGAAGTTATTGACCTACTGAGAGCCATTTCTTCACAGTGCTTTGAGCAAAAGTCAGATTACTCTGAATGGAGGAGTGTGTGAGGAGTGTGGGATGAGCGTAGACGGGCAGAGAGGAAGAGGCCGGGGGCATCTGGGCAGAGAAAGAGAAGAGTCCAGGAGATACTGCAGGAGGAGTACCTGGGACAGTGTCCTTAAGTAATAGAACGAGTGTTTGAATTCTCCAGCAGGCACAAGTGAAGGGACTAGTGTTAGATAGAAAGCAGCTCATCTTTTCCCCAGAGACAATAGGAAAGCAGACTTAGAATTCTATTTCATGTTAGAGTAACGAGCTTAATCTGTGATATAATTGCATTTGTTTTTTGAGCTAAATAATTTCAAGAATACAGAACTTTAATTCTAGTGACCATTCTTCCTTTGTATACAGAAAATCATCTTAAATTCAATCTGGTTTTTCTATTTGATTTTATATCCTCTCACCAAAATTGGTTAGCTGAAAATTGGTACTATATGTAATGTGATCTTGGAGAACCATGACCATCTAATGCCCTTCGTCTGTTTTGACAGTCCAAAGCAGCTTATGTGCTCTTCTACCAGAGACAAGACACTTTCAGTGGAACTGGCTTTTTTTCTCTTGACCGGGAAACTAAAGGTGCTTCAGCTGCCACTGGCATCCCACTAGAAAGTGATGAAGATAGCAATGACAATGACAATGATATGGAAAACGAGAACTGTATGCACACTAACTGATGAAAGTCTAGAAGCCATAAAAGAGAGACTTTCCTGCTGGTGGTGTCTATGGGATGATGAAGTTACCCACCACATTAAAACACAAGTCTGAGATGGGGAGTTTCAGATAACCGAATGTAAATCCTTTATCAGATTTTAACTTGTGCAGTACTTGAAGTGAAACACAATGAAAACTTTAACAGAAATTGTCTCTTACTACATTTACAGCCTTGTATTTACAAGCTAAATATATATAGGAAATCACAAATAAATCCCTTTTAAGTTTGCTGCTGTTTTGATGAATTATGTTTTCTTTAATTTTTTGGATGTGAGTTAATTGATGACAAATGTTAAATTTGTGGATGTTGGTCATTTATTTTGCTCTAATATAACTGCAAGAGAACTATGGCTGAACTTAGTTTCTGGATAATCTAGTTAATGTGCATTGGGCTGCCACATAGACTACTACGATCCTTAGCTGCAGTGTCAATGTGGTATAATAAATACTGCAGCAGTTTTTTTGGAAAACCGCATTTTCAAATACATCCCTGGTAGTTACTGTGGGCCTATTGAAAATCCAAATCATGATACAAGAAACAATCCTAAAAGTTATTTCCTTTTGTAGTATCATTAAAAATTCAGAAAGTTATATTCATTTTACTGCCACTGTGGAAACAGTTTTTAGATTTCACGCTCCATCTACAGTCATGATTTAGTGTAAGTTGGGATCTATTCTTTAGACATTCAAATGTGTTTCACTTGCTTTCAAATACATATCTTTAATCTGGTGTTAGTCCAAAATTAAAATTTTTGCTGTCTGTTTTTCTCTACCCCATTTTTTGGTAATTTGGCAACCTTAGCTTTCCCAGTTATTGTAATATAAGGACAGACTTAATAGTATTCTGTATCCATAGTAATAATTGCATCAAGCTTAGATGAGAGATTTTTTTCATATACTAGCCTTTAAATCATTAATGGACAATTGGCTATAAAGGTAGGTCTGTTAACTTTCTTTGTGTGTTCCTGATGGAATTCACCATAGCCTTACAGCTTTTCTCAGAAGGTAACTCGTTACAAGAGAAATGGCATTTGCATGTTCCAGAATCAAACCTGTACAGTATATAAAGCATACACACCTTGAATTTGATTTCAGTTCACCACATTCAAGGATCCAGGATGCCAAAAAATATGTGTGAACATTAGAGACATTTTTATTTGCTGCTTTTTCCCTTCGATTTAGTTGAAAGAATGTATTGTCAATTGGCATACAATACTGCCTTTAATATAATAGAAAATTTAAATGCTGGGGCACATGTCACATACCGACTACCTGAGAAATCGCTTTGTGTCCCACTGTTATTAAAGCAAAAAGTATAATGTTCTTCACTTGAACTGATCAAATACAATAGATTATAAATTGTGTATTGTAAATAAAAGTTCACTCTGTGAGTGCACATTTTCGTAAATTATTTATTTATGTTAGCATTTAAAAGAAAAAAAAAAATGCATTTGACCAGGATAAATGAGGTATGTTGATCATGGCTTTGCTTTATATCTTGACATTAAAGCTGGTTTTCATCCTGGTATTTTAAAAGCTGCTTTGGGTTTTTCTTTTTTCTTTTCTTTCTTTTTTTTCTTCTTTTTTTTTTAATGTAAACTAACCTCCTGCATGACAGAGGTTAAAATTTTGTCTGCACTTGAGTTCACTTGAGTTTACATTTGAAATGTGCATGTTTATTTATACAGATTTCAATAAAGCTACTCAAGGCCTTATGTAGTCCTTTATTTCTTACTCCGAGTCTTCTGATAAAAATCCCGTATTTTATGGGTAGATGACTGTGCTGGACTTCTTAGTTGTAACAGTCGATCCTAGAAAGGAAAGCACATAAATCCTACTGGCGAGGGCATGTTTTAAAGTTGATTTGTTTAACTTTAATATTCGTCCACTAAACAAATGTTTGTGCACCAATCACTGTTCTAGAGTGCTAGAGATAGAGCACAGGAAGCAAGTGTCCCTCCCCTCACAGAGCTTACCTTCTTCCTCCTCTCTGCCAACTAATAGACTGTGTTTCCATTTCTGAAGGTTCAAGGAAAGGTCAAAGCTGACTCTTTCCAAACATAGGTCAGAGTCCACATCTTGATTCTTCACAGAGACGACTTCCTTTTTAATGTCTATAAGTAATTTCTTTTTCCACTAAAAGAAATGATGTCAATAATACCACTGAATCTTTCAAACTCAAATGTCATTTTCAGCTGCAAAAATAAAAATGGTGCAAAAGAATAATACCCTTTTTCTAATTAAAAGGAGATATTCATAGGTAATACAGGGTAGTAGGAATATATTCAAACTAGAATTTGTACTTCTAGCTTTGCCACTTTAATTATATAGGCCTTTAAACTTGATCTTTCTTAGTCTATTTCTTCACCTGTAAAGTAAAAATAATATTAGCAATTATTTACTGAGGATTTACTATATATCAGGCACTATATTAAAGTTTTATATATGCATGATCTCATTTAATCCCACAACAGCTATGAGGTAGAGACAAGCATCATCCCCATTTTTCGTATGGAAAAACCAAGATACAAAGCATTTAAGCAATGCTCCCAAGTTCACACGGCTGCTGTGTGGTAGAGCCAGATTGTGCCCTCAGGTATGTACCTACCTCTCTGTGCCATAGTGTCTAAGAACTCAAATGAGAAACTGTCTTAGGGGAATGGGCTTTGTAAACTACGTGGTAGATTCATGACTGATTTCTTCAGTCTAAATAGCCATCGTAAAGTCCAATGACTATTTCCAAAAGGACCTTTACCTCAATATATTGAGTTTTAAATAAGATAGCCAGCTGAAACATTGACTTTTTCCTTTTAAAAATAACTTCATTCAATGTATATACATTTTTACTATTTTATTAAATTGTAAATAAAAAGTGGCTTTTTTTCTTGTTCATCTAACTCCAGTGTACCCTTTTTTCCACATTTCCCCAAATGCAAATCTGAATTTTAGGACTTTTTTGTCCATCGATAAATTAGTTTTAATTAATCTCCACGAAAAAGTTGCGGCCTAGTGGCGCCTATGGCTCAGTCAGTAGGGTACTGGCCCCATATACCAACGGTGGCGGGTTCAAACCTGGCCCCCGATGAACTGCAACAAAAAAATAGCCAGGCGTTGTGGTGGGCGCCTGTGATCCCAGCTACTCGGGAGGCTGAGGCAAGAGAATCGCCTAAGCCCAGGAGTTGGAGGTTGCTGTGAGCTGCGTGACACCATAGCACTCTACCCAGGGCGATAAAGTGAGACTCTGTCTCTATCAAAAAAAAAGGAAATCAGTCATGATACTTGATTGAAATATTCTGCTTTCTCTCATAATCTTGTGTTCTTTTAGTAGTCCCATATTTATCCTTGCTCTCCTGAAACTGAATATAAAGCCACACAAAACACTGGGCATGAAGAAGATCAGTGAGTACCCAAATAGAGTGTAAGGGCAGTGCTTTTTATGAACTAATTTCACTGAGGTGAGGACATCTTACAAAAAATAAGCCAGGAGATGAAGAAATTCAGTCTCCTTCCATGGTGTACCAAAGGAGCAGGGGAGTAGTAGGAGCCTTCCACCCCAGAAAGGAGGAATGTGTTACTGACAGTGTTTAACCTTTTTGTAAATTCTGTACAGAGAGTACATTTCATTACTGCCTGCTTCCAACGTCCTCCCTGCTCAGAGTGCTCCTGCTCTCCTGGGCCGGTGCAGTGCGGACGAGCACATCTGGCTAGGGCACCCCTGAAGGTAGAAATGTGGAGAGTTCTGGTCTACTAGGGGAAGGAACCATATGTCCTCTAAATCTCAGGAGTAAGAAGGAAAGGAAAATAAGTCTCATTTCTGGAGCCAGAGATTTTAAGAGTGGAAACCTTCGTATTTTTTATTTAATAACAAAATTTTGTTCTTTGAATAACAACCTAAGAAATTTCGAAACAGCTTCTCTTGAAAATATACTGATGTTCCCAGATAATTCTTTTAAGTGCTACTTCATCGATAGGGAAAGAAAAAGGTGAGCGTATTTATATCCTTGCTGAGTTTCCTTACGTTTTCAGTTGCACCTCTGTGTTATACCCTATTTTGTTACCAGGTTTTTCTAATGAGAAATAAGGTATGATAGCATTCTAAGGTTAGGAGCATTTCAACTCAGTGTGTGCTCATGCATTTGATTCATATCTATTATATATTAAGCAAAATAATTTCCAAATAGGTCAGGTACCAAAAATTGTTTGAAGATGAGTTAACTATATTCAAATTTTTATGAGCCATATAGGATAGGTTTTAAAATATCAGATTGGGAAAATCAAATGTAAATGGTAAAAACTTAAATACTGAGCAAGCCTCATTTTCACTAATGATGGGGTAAAGAATTTTTAAATTGACAATGTAAAACAGACAGTTCAAAAATTATTTTTGGCAAATATACGCATCAAGAAACATACTCACCCCACTTCATACCATGGTCTAATTACTCCCCATCTCTGCTGTGGGGAGCCTGTTACTTGCCAGGGTGGTGAAAAGACCTTAGACTATTAAGGGAGTCCAGAATGTGGATAAACTGTTCAAGGAAGACTGAGAGTTGACTTAATATTTTGCACTACAGTCTCAAAGGATGGGGGGAAAAGTTTGTCAAATGGGTGTTGGTGGGTTTTTCCTAGAAACGTGTAGCATGTGTTATTCTACAAAGCAGCTAAAGTACAAACTCTTTGGAAATTGTTCTTTTAAATGGAAATGCTGTAAAATAGTACAGACTTTCAATTTGCACAAAATCAAATATTTTAAATGTTTAATTTGTTTTGGTAATTGACTATGTTCTGCTGTAGAAAATTATAGTTAAAACTGGTGCTCATTTTGCTAAAATTTTTTCCCTCATGTCAGGAACTTGAGCTTGTTCTTTATATTATAGTTTGATGAAAGAAAAAATTAGTTTTATTTGATGTGGCCTTCAAATTTGTTGCTAGCTGGAGTTAAATCTACATACACAAAAGTAAACAATAAATAAAACATCCCGACAATCTTTCCCAGATGTGTATTCTTACATCCTTCTCAGTCATGACAAATTTTTAACATTTCCCAAGCTCTTGCTTTAAACCTTAAATACCCCTGCATTTTCCATTCCTATTTAAAATCTGTTAGAATTCTTACAAAGTTGTAACATCTCAAACACAAGTCTGTTATTAAAATGTTTTCTCAACAGTATTTGGTCTTCTTTTAAACTCTATAAGGAACATGCCCCATTAACAGCTCTTATTGCTCTTCTATTCATTGATTTATAGGCATGCTGGGTTTTAAATAATTTAGCCTGAAGTATTAAAATGTTCTCTACCTAGCCTTGTATGTGTGCCCACCCTGTTCTGACCAGGAGTCACTTCTGTAAGGGGAGCATTGAATTTTCTTCCTAGTCAGAACCATCTTCCTTTACATCAAGTGGACAATTTTTTAATTCTCTAATTCTGCGTAATCCCATCATGCCTGTTTAATTCATTTCCCCAAGAAGATGAGACTTCTGGTTCATTGTTCAGATCCTGAATAATGCCAAGGGTTATCTTTTTCTAATCACATTGCAGCAAATTGTCAGTGTACCAAAATGTATGTAAAGCAAGTACGAATTATTTTAGAATTGCCCTCATTTAAGAAAACAAAAACAATGTAAAGATGGGAAAACTATAGTCACAATGTTTTTTAATTTCAGAAAATTTCTATAGGACTCCCTTAAATATTGAGTAACTATTAAAGTGAAGCTATTCAGTTCATAAAACTCAGAATTACATTCACTTTTAAGCCATGTGCCTATTGTATGAGTTGAACAGTAGCTGTTGTTAATCATAGATATTTGGGTAGTAATGTCTACAATGAGATATGATAGGAAACATTCTGTATTTAGAACCATTGCACCACAGCTAGCTACAAACCATGAACCCCGAAACTAGTCTTCACAATGATAAAGCTATTCTAGCCTCCTGTGAGGACTGAGTTTTTAGACGTGGAGCTTGAGAATGCCAGGTTTTGTAAAATAAGGCAGTATTCCCTACTGTAGACATCTAAAGTAGTACATTAACACTTATAAAAGACTTCGGTAATAGAAGGCTCATTCCAATTTTGAAGGCTTTGTTAAAGTAAACATAATTTTAGCAAAATAACCAATAAAATGAGTCAAATTAATATTTGTGGGGTTTTTTATGTTCATCCTAGCTCTTACAAAAGACTTGGAGCAAAAATCTTAACATGGGTATAAACTTGAAAATTAACATGTTATTGGGGGCATCAAAGTCTAGTTATATACTAATATGATTTTAATGCTATTTATGAGCATAATTTCACAATTTGTAAATTTAGGATCTTTGCCTGCAGCAGACAGTAATTATGTTGCCTTTTGGTCCCTGGCTTCATTAATCATCATCGAAAGTAATTTGAATTAAAGGTGATAATTTTAACTCCAAAGTTTATGGCTTTTATTTTGTTTGGATACTGGCCTGGTTTGCTCAGGCTGCCATGACAACACCATAGACGGCGGCTTAAAGAACAGAAACTTAGGTTCTCACAGTTGAGGGGGCAAGCTGTTCCCATGGCGGTGCTCTTCTGGCTTAGCGATGGCTGTCTTCTCACTGTGGTCTCATGTGATGGGGAGGAGCGCAAGCTCTCTAGTGCCTGTTTCTATAAAGGCATAGATCAAGCAGAGTAGCTCAGTCCTGTAATCCCAGCACTTTGGGAGGCCCAGATGTGAGGATCACTTGAGGGCATGAGGTGGACACCAGCCTGGGCAATAGAATGAGACAGCCCTCTCCATAAATTTTTTAAATTAGCCAGTCATGGTGGCAGGTGCTAGTAGTTCTAGGTACTTGGGGGGCTGAGGCGAGAGTATCACTTGAATCCAGGAGTTTGAGGTTACAGTGAGCCATGATCATGCAATTACCCACAGCCTGGGCAACACAGCAAGACTGTCTCTAACAATAATAAATAAGGACACTGATACCCTCATGACTTCTCCTGAAGGTAACTGTCGCCCAGCCCAGAGACTCCCATCTCCAAGTGCTATCATGTTGGGGTTAGGGTTTCAACATGAATTTGGGGGTGACAGTTAAATACGCTGCAGATACATTGAGTAATAATTATGGGTAGAGGCATGCCTCAAATATCATGGGTTCGGTTCCAGATCAAATAGTGCAATAAAGCAAGTCACAAATATTTGGTCTCCCAGTGCATATAAAAGTCATGTTTACACTGTAGTGTCTAATAGCATCATTCTCTAAAAAAAACGTTCTTAATCTAAAAATATTACCAAAAAATGCTCGTCTGAACAGTGCATTGTAATCTTGTGACTGATGGTCAGACCTGCTCCAGTGTTGATGGCTGCTGACTAACCAGAGAGATGGTTGCTGAAGACTGGGCATTGTCTTTCCCAAGACAGCAATGAAGTTTGCTGCAGAGACCGACTCTCCCTTCACAAACGATTCCTCTGCAGGGTGCGGTGGCAGTTCGGCAGCATTTACCCACAGTAGAACTTTCAAAACTGGAGCCAGTTCTGTCGAACCCTGTCACTGCTTATCAACCAAGTTTATGGAATATTCTAAATTCTTTGATGTCCTATCTTCACCAGAAGATTCCGTCTCAAACCACTTTCTTTGCTCATCCATAAAAAGCAACTCCTCATCCATTCAAGTTTAATGATGAGATACAGCAGCTCGGTCTCATCTGCAGATTCCACCTCTAATTCTAGTTTTCTTGCTATTTCCACCTCATTTGCAGTTGCCTCTTCCACTCAAGTCTTGAACTTTCCAACATCATTCATGAGAGTTGGAATACACTTCTAAATCTTGTTAACAACGATATTTTGACCTCCTCTGATGAACCATGAACGATCTGAATGGTGTCTGGAATGGTGACTCCCGAAGGTTTTCAGTTTACTTTGCCCAGATCCATCAGAAGAATCACAATCTATGGAATCTGTAGCCCTACAAAATGTATTTTTTAAATAATAAAACTTAAAAATTGCATTTTTGAGTTGCAAATAATTGCATTATTTCTTGATCCATGGCCTGCAGAATAGGTACTGTGTTGGCAGCCATGAAAACAACACTAATCTCCTTGTACATCTCCATCAGAGGTCTTGGGTGACCAGGTAGGTACATTTGTCAACAGTAATATTTTGAAAGGAATGTTCTGAGCAGTAGGTCTCAGCAGTTGGTTTCACAATATTCAGTAAACCTGTAAACAGATGAGGTTCATCCAGGTTTTGTTTTTCCATTTATAGAGCACACACACAGTAGAATCAGCATAATTTTAAGGGCCCTGGGATTTTTGCAATAGCAAATGAACATTGGCTTCATCTGAAAGTCATAGGCTGCATTAGCCCCTAACAAGAGAATCAGCCTCTTCTTTGAAGTTTTCAAGCCAGACATTGACATCTCTGGCACTACGGACATCCTAGAAGGCAGCTTCCAATACAAGGCTTTTTCTTCTACATTGGAAATTCATTCTTTAATGTAGCCACTTTCCTCAATTGTCTTAGCTGGATCTTCTGGATAACTCGCTGCAGCTTCTCCATCAGGACCTGCTGCTTCCCTTTGCACTCGTGTGCTATGGAGATGGCCTCATTCCCTAAACCTCATAAGCAATCTCTGCTTCATAGAATTGAAGAGAGCTGGGGCCTTGCTCTAGAAGAGGCTTTGGCTGAAGGGACTACTGTGGCTGGTTTGATTTTCTATCCAGACCACTCAATCTTTATTCATATCAGCAGTAAGGCTGACTTGCTTTCTTACCATTAGTTCACTGGAGCAGCACTGTTTCCTTCAAGAACTTTCCTCTGCATTCGCTTTGTGGCTGACTGTGTGGAGCAGGAGGTCTTGCGGTCTCAGCTTTCAACACACTTCCTCACTAACCTAAATTATTTCTGTCTATAGATTTGAAGTGGGAGATGTGACCTTTCTTTTCACTTGAACACTTACAGGCCACGGGAGGCTTACTGATTGGCCTAACTGCAATGTTGTTGAGCCTCAGGAATTAGGGAGGCTCAAAGGGAGGGAGCGAGACAGAGGACAGCTGGTCACTGGAGCAGTCAGAACAAATAGCATTAGACTGTTCACTATCCCGCATGGGGGCCTCTCCTGGTGCCCCCAAACAGTTATAACAGTAACAACAAAGATCACTGACCACAGGTCACTGTAACAGCTAAAATAATAATAAATTTGAAATATTGCCAATAATTATCAAAACATGACACAGACACAAAGTCAGCACAGGCTGCTGGAAAAGTGGTGCCTACAGACTGCTTGACTCGAGCTGCCCCAGCCTTCAGTCTGTGAAACACGCCTGTCTGCAACAAAGTGACACCGAGTACAGCAATGCATGCCTGTATTTCAGTTTAGCCAGTATTAAATAACCGTGTGTCTTTGGCAGTCTCTAATGTAGAATCTCACTTTTGAAAATACAAAGTATTCAGGGCCACTCCCCATGATTGTGTCTTCAGCACCAGGCCCTTCTCTCGCCAGTACATTCTCTACTCTGCCACCAGGATGATCTCCATGCTTTTTTCAAAAAGCCAGATCCTATTTCTCTATATATCTTAAGGTTACCCTCTACCCCCTAGTATTAATCATAATTCTCCAGAGAACCGAAACAGATGTTGGGGTTAGGAATTATAACAAACTGTTTCTTGCAATTGTGGAGACTGAGTATGGAGATGCAGGAATGCCAGCAGTGCAATTCCAGGCTAAATTCAAAGTCCTGACACCATAAATTCCAGTCCATCATTTGAAACATGGAATATAAAAACTAAAAGAAAGAAAAAACAGGAGAAAAACAATTCCAGTCCACAAGCCATCAGGGTCAGGACCCAAGACTAACCAATGTTTCAGCTCTGGTCCAAAGGCAAGAAAAGACTAGAGAAATTTTCCTAACTCAAGAGGGTAGCCTGTTGGTTCATTTCGGGCCTTTCAAGTGATGGGATGAGAGCCACCAGCGTTAGGGAGGGCAGTCTGCTTTACTCAGTTTACTGATCTGAACATTAGACTCATGGACAACTCTCACAGACACACCCAAAGTAACATTGGGCACATCTGCACCGTGTGGCCCAGTCACACTGACACATAAACCATCATGGAGGTGGAGCACTTGCATGCTGAAAACTACAAAACATCAAAGGAAGGAAGGAGACACAGGTGAATGGAATAACGTCCCACATCCATGAATTGAAAGACTTAACATCATTAAGATGTCTGTACTCCACAAAGTGACCTATAGATTCAAAGTTATCTCCATCAAAATCCCACTGGTATTCTTAACAGAAATAAAAACAATCCTAATTTCATGTAGAACTACAAACAACTCGGAATAGCCAAAGCAATCTTGAAAAAGAACAAAGCTGGAAGCATAACACTTCTGGATATCAAAAACAAAGGGTGGCCATAAAGTTCATGTGCAAGTTAAAATTGCTGTAAAGCTAGGGTAATTAAAACACTATGATGTTCCCATAAAGACAGACATATAGACCAATGGGACAGAATAGAGAGCCTACGAATTAATCCACACCTATATTGTTAACTGACTTTTGACAAGGATGCCAAAAACACACAATGGATTGAAAAGCAGTCTCTTCAACAGACGGTGTTGGGAAAATTGGATATCCACATACAAAAGAATGAAATTGGGGTGGCTCCTGTGGCTCAGTGAGTAGGGCGCTGGCCCCATATACCGAAGGTGGCGGGTTCAAGCCCGACCTCGGCCGAACTGCAAAACAAAAAAATAGCCGGGTGCTGTGGCGGGCGCCTGTAGTCCCAGCTACTCGGGAGGCTGAGGCAAGAGAATCGCTTGAGCCCAAGAGCTGGAGGTTGCTGTGAGTAGTGTGACGCCACGGCACTCTACCCAGGGTGATAAAGTGAGACTCTGTCTCTACAAAAAAAAAAAAAAAAAAAAAAGAAACTCACTTGAGCCCAAGACTTTGAGGTTGTTATGAACTCTGAGGCCATGGCATTCAACCCCAGGGCGACTGTGTGAGAGTTTGTCTCAAAAAAAAAACAAATTAAAAAAAAATAAGGCAATTTAACATATGCTCTAAGAAAAAAATAAAAATACAAGAAGTTATCTGGGTGTTCTGGTGGATGCCTGTAGTCCCAGCTACTCAGGAGGCTCAGGCAAGAGGATATGACTTGAGTTTGAGTTTGAGGTTGCTGTGTCTCATTTTGTTGCCCTAGGCTAGAGTGCCTTGACATCATAGTTCACAACAACCTCAAACTCTTGTGCTAAAGTGATTCTCCTGCCTCAGCCTGCTTAGTAACTGGGACTATAGGCCCACCACAATGCCCAGTTGGCTTTTCCATTTTTGTTTTTGTATAGACAGGGTCTCATTCTTGCTCAAGCTGGCCTCAACTCCTGAGCTCAAACAATCCACCTGCCTCGCCCTCCCAGGTTGCTTGGATTATATGTGTGAGCCATTGCGCCTGGTCTAGTTTTTCTATTTTTAAATAGAGATGGGGTCTGCTCTTGGTCAGGTTGGTCTTGAATTCCAACCTTGAATATTTAATCGAATATTTAATTAAAAGTAAGAGCAGAATAAGGACATCTTTATTTATTTATTTATTTCTTAATTTAATTTATTTTTTTGAGACAGAGCTTTAAGTTGTCACCCTTGATAGAGCGCCATGGCATCACAGGTCACAGCAACCTCCAATTCCTAGGTTCAAGTGAGTCTCTTGCCTCTACCTCCCAAGTAGCTGGGACTACAGGCGCCCGCCACAACAGGCGCCCGACCATTTTTTTTTTTTTTTGGTTGCAGCTGTCATTGTTGTTTGGCAGGCCCAGGCAGGATTTGAACCCTCCAGCTCAGGTGTATGTGGCTGGAGCCTTAGCCCATGAGCCACGGGTGCTGAGCCATAAGGACATTTTTAGATGTCAGGATTCATAAATTTACAATTTATATGCTCTTTCTTAAGAAGTTTTTTTTTTTTTTTTGCAGTTTTTGGCTGGGGCTAGGTTTGAACCTGCCACCTCTGGCATATGGGCCGGTACCCTACTCCTTTGAGCCACAGACGCAGCCTGAAGTTTTTTTTTGAGACAGAATCTCATCCTAGCACCCTGACTAATGTGCTGTGGCATTATAGCTCATAGCAACTTCAAGTTCTTGGGCTGAAGCAATCCTCTTGCTTCAGTTTTTCTATTTTTAGTAGAGATGAGGTCTTGCTATTGCCAAGCTGGTCTTAATCTCCTGAGCTCAAGCAATCCAGCTGTCTTGGCCTCCCAGAGTGCTAGGATACAGGTGTGAGCCACCTTGCTTGGCCTTTCTTAGGAAGTTATTTTAAGATCTACTCTAGAAAACTGAGCATGAGAGCATGACAATGAACAAAAAAAAGATTAAGACAGAATTCAGGTAACAAAGGAGCCAACCTAGGGGAAAACATCCAGAATGGTAGCTGTGGCAATCATTCCAACTGAAATAGAGGATGGAGAACTAAGAGTAAGTTCTCTAGAGAGAAAAGGAAGTTCCAGAGAGTAGATATAATGATTAGGAGCTTGTAAAAGCTCAAGGTTAAAGAAATGAAGAGGAAGAAAATGATGAAGGTAATTACTAGAAGCTATAGGAAAGACAAAAACCTAAGAAACAAAGACCAAGAAAGAACAGCAAAGGAATAAATAGATAACTAGGAAAATAGTAGGATACGAACAACAACGAAGGCTCAAAAATAATAAAGAGGAAGGCAACCAGTAACTCCAGAGAAAACATAAGAACTCTACAACACAGGTAAGGTCAGTTATGACATACACTAAACGTCCTCCGGCATATTTTTGAGTCAAGGAGGATGTCAGAAAGGAGAATTCATTAGAGCATTTTCTTTTGAATAATGTGTAGTCTGCATTCTTTTTTTTTTTTTTTTTTTGAGACAGAGCCTCAAGCTGTCACCCTGCATAGAGTGCTGTGGTTTCACAGCTCACAGCGACCTCCAACTCCTGGGCTCAAGTGAGTCTCCTGCCTCTGCCTCCAAGTAGGTGGGACTACAGGTGCCCACCAAAACGCCTGGCCATTTTTTGGTTGCAGCCACCACTGTTGTTTGGCGGACCCCGTCTGGATACGAACCCGCCAGCTCAGGTGTACATGGCTGACGCCCCAGCCCATGGAGTCACAGGTGCCGAGCCTCTATTTCCTTTTCTTCATAGCATTCTGAATTAGATGGTTGCTTTAGCTATGTGGTGAAATTATATTATCTACAAAACCATTACTTTGTAAAAGTGATAGCTAGCATTTTTTGTTTATTATTTATAAATTATCTGCTTCTTATCATAAATTATAAACCTAACAATAGGAGGAATCTGTTCTTGTATTTACTACTGTAATTCCCAGCACTGAGACGAGAACCAAACACCTGCTAATGATTCCTTAGATTTTTTTTTTTGAGACAAAGTCTTACTTTGTTAGCCTTGGTAGAGTGCTCTGGTGTCATAGCTCACAGCAACCTCAAACTCTTGGGCTCAAGCAATTCTCTTGTCTTAGCCTTCCAAATAGCTGGGAGTACAGGTACCTGCCACAATGTTAGAGATGGGGTCTTGCTCTTGCTCAGGCTGGTCTTGAACCTCTGAGCTGAGGCAATCCACCCACTTCAGCCTCCCAGAGTGTAGGATTACAGGCATGAGCCACTGCACCTGGCTCAGTAGATATTTGTTGACTGACCATCTCAAGGGGCATTGAACAATATTTTTACACAAAGAATTAAAAGATGTTTAATCACTCTAATGAAGCAATTTTTGTAATTTTAAGGAAGATGATCTGTAACTCTATTTAAAATCTTATTCTAGGCTTGGCACCCACAGTTCAGTGTTCAGGGCGCCAGTCACTTGCACCAGGGATGGTGGATTTAAACCCAGTCCAGGCCTGCTAAACAACTGATGACGACGACAACATCATCATCATCAACAACAACAACAACAATAAAACAGCTGGGCATTGTGGTAGGCACCTGTAGTCCCCGCTACTTGGGAGGCTGAGGCAAGAGAATTGCTTAAGCTTCAGGTTGCTGTGAGCTGTGATTTGATAGCACGTTACAGAGGTGACATAGCGAGACTCTTTCCCCAAAAAAGACAAAAAAACCTCCCAAAACCTTAATCTAGTGCTTAATACAAATTTAATAAGGGGGTACTAAAAATAAGAAGCAATTTTATCGATAGCTTATTTGATTTCTTTGCTTTTATTTGATTTCTATATGATTTAAAGCTGACAGTGGGATCATGTTTATACTGTGTGACAAATTCAGTTTTTTTTTGTTTGTTTGTTTTTTGAGACAAAGCCTCAAGCTGTTACCTTGGATAGAGGGCTGTGGCATCACAGCTCACAGCAACCTCCAACTCCTGGGCTCAAGTGAATCTCCTGCCTCCGCCTCCCAAGTAGCTGGGACTACCGGCGCCCACCACAACGTCCAGCCATTTTTTGGTTGCAGCTGTCATTGTTGTTTGGCGAGCCCAGGCTGGATTCGAACCCGCCAGCTCAGGTGTACATGGCTGGCACCTTAGCCCGTTGAGTCACAGGCACCGAGCCCAAGTTCAGTTTTTAAAAAAGTGTTTGTTTCAGAATTATTCCATTTTAATCTTTTTTTATTTTATTATATCTACAAATAATTTTAACATTATTGTTATTAATTGTTAAGATACTAGCTGTAGGCTTGGCGCCTGTGGCTCAACGGGCTAAGGCGCCAGCCACGTACACCTGAGCTGGCGGGTTCGAATCCAGCCCCAGGACCCGCCAAACAACAATGACGGCTGCAACCAAAAAATGGCCGGGCGTTGTGGCGGGCGC
>CAUYON010010591.1:0-13659 GCA_963573935.1 Arctocebus calabarensis | reverse complement strand
TAGTCCCAGCGACTTGGGAGGCGGAGGCAAGAGACTCGCTTGAGCCCAGGAATTGGAGGTTGCTGTGAGCTGTGATGCCATAGCACTCTACCCAGGGTGACAGCTTGAGGCTCTGTCTCAAAAAAAAAAAAAAAAAAAAAGAAATCAATTTCTATTTGTCTATCTCCTGAGGAATTTATGTTATGTTAGTAATGTGAAAGAGATAAAATTCAATATAATTTCTATCTTATTTTTGTATAAATTGCATATGTTTGAGTTTAGAATGCTGAAAGTCAACTAATTCTAATATTTTTGTATCATATTTTGTTTTCTTATTTACTTAGCATGCTAGTATCTTCTGGCATAGGCTCTTATACATATTTAATTCTATTATACGATATGTACAGGTCATCATGAAAAATATGTTAGTGAGTCCAGATATTGACCATTCTTTTTTTTTTTTTGGAGACAGAGTTTCACTTTGTCACCCTCAATAGAGTACTGTGGTGTCACAGCTCACAGCAACCTCAAACTCTTGAGCTCAAATGATTCTCTTGCCCAGCCAAGTAGCTGGGACTACGGGTGTCCTCCAGAAGACTAGCTATTTTTTAAAGAAGGTATCTCACTTTTGCTCAGACTGGTTTCAGACTCCTGAGTTCAACCAATCTGCCTGCCTGGGCCTCCAAGTGCTGAGATTTCAGGCATGATCCACTGCACTCAGCCCATCAGATATTGACCATTCTTACATATTTTAAAATTACATGGAATTTATAATTTACAATAACATGAAAGATCAAAAATACATTTTCATCATAAATGATAGAATAGATGATGTGTAAGGAGACTTCATCTGATCTATTTTTTATTCCTGAATTATAATTTGACAAAAAGAGTAATTTATTAATATTTGTACTGGAAAATTTTTTCATAAAAGGATAATTATTATTTTTTGTAATATGTATTTGAAAAGAAACAATCTTATGTCACATAGAACAATGCCCTAAATATTTTAGAAAATGACTAGAATTTATATAGATCTAATTAACCAGGAGAAAAGCCATGTGATGAAGCTTTGGTAGGAGAACTATTCTTACAGCTTTCAGACCTGAACGGCAGCGTCTACAAGCCTGCATTAATATCTGCAATAAAGAGACAAGTCCAAGGGAACTCACTGACTTCATTTACTCTGCAACTGTTACCCAAATCCAGCCTTTAACATCTAGATTAAATCAAGAATCATAGTTAACTGTGAATATGGAAGGAGAGGAATTAGCATGACCAAATTTAAGAGTTAGCAGCCCCTTTAAACTTGGAAATAAACTCATACCCATGTAAAAACCATAGGTATAAGTTAGTCAAAAACTGTAAAAATTGTGAGGAAAAGGAGACCCAGCAAGCTGCCTGACTCAAAGTGTATGTGTGCATGTGTGTTTAATTTCCATTCCAATTGAACATTCCACATCTAAAAATATCCAGATAACTTACAATGTGCTCTTTACAGTAAGTGATACTTAATAATATGGAGACTAGTTTTAGATTTGCATAAAATTAAAGAATTATTAATTAGCATATACTAATGTTAAAAAAAATCCATAGTTTTAAAGTTTATTACTACATTTCTTAATATTTGGGCAACAAAGTTCATTTTCCTCCACTATTAAGATTCTTCAAGAAGCCACATTAATAATTCAAACACCATTATAAAATATTGTTAGATTTACTTTGAAGATTAAAACATATAGATGTAATTGACCTATCTTAGAAGAAAACATGTTCTTTGAATATACAGTTGAATGAATGGGTAAAAACACTCTTGTTTACTTCTCTCAGCATTAGTTTTACATCTCAGGCAGCAGGGCTAAGCCATTAATAATCACTACATAAATACTTAACTTTTCAGGCAAAAACTAACAAAATTTCTGTTACTTAATTTCTCAAAATGATTATGAAGCAATATAGTTCAGGGCAGCAAAAGCAGAAACGATCTGATAACTATGTACATTTCTGCCTGTGCCACCTCCTTGCAGTCTGCAGAACCGTGATATCAAGTTCAGTTCGATAAGACATCACTGAGGCCATTTCATAGAATATGACATTTAAAAGTCTTGACAAAAAAGGAAAAAGACAAAAGGCCTCAGCAGTCTTCCCAGGTAGTCTTTAGCCAGCTGCCCACAGAGCTCGCCAGCACATCACCGCAGAACTGGATCTTTACGTTAAAGGAATGATTTGTACAGCCACATCGCATAGGAAGGGCTGAGAATTTAAGCACAAGACCAAAATAATGAATCACGATTGTCTCTTCACTGGGAGTGGGAAAAACAAATGGAGAAGCCATGTAATTAAAATTTGGGAAAAAATAATTGTAAGATGAGCAGAGAGGAGAGACCATCAAGACGTCCCAGATGATTTAGTCTCTAACTCCAAGGGAGGAATCTAAGATAGGGATGGAAACAGGAGGGGAGAAGATTCTCCACCTTTGGAATGTAAGAACAAAACGAATATGTATGAAGATCAAAGGGTAGGAACAGAGTAACGTCAGATTCTGGTCAGAATATTAATCAACACTGATACAATTTGGGCTGTGCAGGTCAATGTTGGATGGTGCAGATCTCAGCTGAGCTATCCTTTGCCCTGTGCTACTAGATGTATTTTGTACTGTGCTAAAGATAAGAACAACTATTAATATTTCTAAGTCCCAGAATGTCATAGGTCTGGGAATATATTTAATAAAATGTAAAAGGAAACTCACGGCCCATCTTCAAAACCAAGAAAACAATCACCACCACCTGGTAAACCAGGTCATTGTCTGTCTTTGTGAACATGTCAAGGCAATGGTCCAGGTGAAAAAATACAGCAAATAGCAAGTGATGGGAAAAGTTCTAACCCCAAGGTCTCTGTGTCAACGACAGGAAACGACATGTACAAAGATCCTCCAAATATTGAAGTGATAATACTACAACCCCTGTTTGAAATTCATTATACATATAAATATTTACCCATTTTGACCTCTATATTTTTAAAATTAGCATCTTCTTTTAATCTTTCATTCAGGGATTCCTTTATAAATTCCTTTATTCAGGGTTTTTTCACATTTTTTCCATACTATTTTAGCTGATCTCTAATGACAGACACAATTTCATAACATGTTTTCTAATAGTCAGACCTAGATGCATTTAAGGATGAATTAAATCACAAACCGATTATTCCTTAGAACCGATTATACCATCTCATCCACCCACCAATCTGAGTAGAATTTCTCCAGCCTTATTGATTGATATCCACTTAAACTCTATTCGGTCAAAATTCTGTCTCATTTAAGAACTCCTATTTGAGCAGTTCCATTAAAAAAGATGTTTCCACTGTATTTTAAATATTTTTAAATTTTTATTAAATTCAAAATTAATTAAATCTAATTAAACATTGAGTTAAAATCTGCCAAAAATTATGCAGTCCAAACAAGTAATAAATGAACAGTGGCATAAGATTAAAAAAATTATACAATAGTGGACTTTTATCTCTATTTTCATTCATTGAAAATTACCTTTTTGTTTAGTGGGAAGAGCTGAGGTTTGAGGCAGACAAAATAAGATTTGTATTCTCAGCAATGTTCCCTAAAAGCCACACAAAGCTTGGATAAACTGCTCTTTTGGCTTCAATAAGCTCATCTCTGAAAACAGAACATTAATTTTCTAATTAGAGAAAGAAAAATGAAGAAAACAGGAGGGCAGAGAGAGAAAAAATTAATATATTTATATTCTGCTTTCAGTCAGCCCTATGGCCAACAAATTGACTCACTGATTCATACTGGATAGATATTATCAAACATATTTTTAAAATTGAATAAAAGCATTTTGTCAAAGTTCAGTCAATTCTGTAAATTTACAAAGCTAAGAAAAAGTCCCTAATTTTCTTAACCATAATAGGTGATCTATATGTAAAGATTTTCCCAGACAAATTTTCAGGAATCCATGTCTAAGGAAATGATTTTGCTGTGCAGAGATCAGGTTTGTATAGCTTGAATGGTTCATTAAAAAAAAAATTATGAAAAAAATTCCCCACTCATATATTTAAGTAACAGAATTCAGTGAATTATTTTGAAATTCGCCTTTCATTTCTATGTTAAAATATTTTAAAAGTCTTTAAAAACTATATTTTTCATATGATACGTTTGGAAAAGTAGCACAATGATGATGGCGTGATGTGTACTTTGCATTATAAAAAAGACAAAAATATTTCTAATGAATATGTTTTCTCTTCAAAGAATTAAAACAATTATTCATGTAAAAGGAAAAGAAAAAGGCAACTTGTTTCCATTGCTTTCTGTAATTAAGCGCATGTAGATAAAGACAGGATGTAATGGAATTATTGCTGGTCCAAGGAAGACTAAAGTCCAGCCCACATCTTCAATTCGGCTGAGGCTCCTTTTTTCCTCTGAAATGTGATAACCAAAATGTCTGCTTTGCACCTTGTGTGAGCACATTGTAGGTTTCAAGTTAGGTCATATATAGGAAAGTTCATTAAAAATTACAAAAATATATTCAAGTACAAAGAATTATCAGCTGAAAGAAATTATCAGATATGCAAATACCATTATGATGTTTATGTGCTTTCTCAGAAGTTGTGACACATTCAAAATGTAAGTAATGAACATACTCACTTCTCTGCCGGGTGCCTGGGTTACATAGATGAATCAAACATGCTTTCTAAAAATTCAAGTTACCATCAAGAACTTTATACATATCTATACTCTTTGATTCAATAAATCCATTTCTGTTGGCTAATATGAAGAAAGGATCAAATGAAACATTTTCATTGCCAATTTACTTAAAACAGCAAAAATATTTGAAATAATTCAAATATAAAACTATAAGCATGTAGCTAAACTACATAATTCATTATTACTAAAATATCAGAGCTGTTAAAAATATGGTTCTTTATTTCAAAACAAAGTATCCACTCTTTTTTTTTCCTCTGCTGCACATCAGAAGAATAAGAATTGTCTTGGGCTATACACTAACTAAAGAAAGCTGATGAGGGGCAGAAAACAAACAAACAAACAAAAAAGGTCTGTGAGGTCTGCGAATACTTTTTAAGCAAAGGAAGTCCTCGCAAAATCAATATGCAGTCCTTGGGCTGAAAATTGGATACTCCTATTCTAAAGAATATGATGAAAAGTGTTTTGACCTAATTATAAGTAGAAATAGTCAGAATAGTGTGTGAGTGACCTGCATTTACAAATAGCTAATGTTATACGAAGCAAGCAATTTCATGGGGAAAAGGTACTAAAAGGTAATACACAAAAATATTAGTCATTGTAATATTGGCTTGGTAAAATCATATTTAAAAACTTGAAAGAGGAACCTCATTTCTATATTTTCCAATTTTTATGGATCTTTTATTGGTATAAGAACTTTTATGTCATACTGGGGAGGTAACAATGGGATAGTCAGGAGTGAACTTAGTCACAGTTTACATCATCAGTGATACAGTGATATTTTTATGACTTGGGCATTTATCACTTGTTCATGATTATTTTTGTCAAAAAAAAGCTTTGAAAAAATAATATATGTCAAAAATGATCTCAACAATTGAACTAAAAATGTATAAATCATGGTTTAATTAATAGCGCTTTGGGCTAACAAATGACAACAAAACACTTTTATTTCTGAAATCCATTATGTTCCCACCATTAATTTAAACTGTTCTCAATTTATTTTACAAAGTTAACTTTTATGATGGATGCATTTTGTCAAAATCAAAGCCTAAGTACATAAAGAATTAACCTTGCACTATAATGAATTAACAAGATCTAAAAAAGATTACATGAATGACGAGATGATTCTAGTTAACACAAAGTTCCACTCTGCTCCCTCATGGAGAATGATGGAACACTCTTTTATTGAACCCCATTATCCTAATGAGAAGATACTCTACACTTCATCATAGCTAAAAGGCTACAGAAGATTCTGTAATGACTTACTGCCAGTGCTTAATGAAGAGATTTCATAATTATTGAAACCACATCTGTTTGATTAACAAGTGTCTTCCAAGATCTATGCGTCCTCTGCTAGTTAAGGATGGCAGAATGCATAGATGGGTTAAAGCTCTGGTTTTCTTTTGTGAAGGGTAACCTTAGCAAGACAATGAGTGTGGATGTTTTGCAGCCTTTGCTTGAATCTTGCTTTAAATCTCACACAAATTCAACCTTGTTTAAATCGAGCTTTGTGACCCAGTCAAGTCACTTACTTGTAAATCTCCATTGCTGTAGTTTCCTTTCTTATAAAGTAGAATGATATCAAACTTATAATCCAGTGAGGATCAAAGGAGATAATTATTTGAGAGCCTTTGGACTAGGACAATCTCTGGCACAAGTAAGGACTAACTCTTGGGTGCCTAGCACTGGAAATGTCTTTAAATAGGGTGGACATTCTCAAATTCATTTTAATTTTTAACACACATATTATTATCAGGTATACAATTCAGCATTGGATTAGCTGTTTCCTTTCCAAGAACATGATGGGATGATTCTATTAATGCTGCTATGCTCTTAAATAATTGTTCTTAGTTACCTTGGCTTGCAATGCCTTAGAACGAGCAACCTCGAAATTCCAAATTTGTTCTAATAGTAAAAGAATTAGATTGTGAATTTGAATATTCATAACCTGCAGATTTAAAAAAGACAGTCTTTTTAAACTATGTGATGCAAATATGATTCTACAAAGGGCATATTTTATCCCATTGCCTTCAGCTCTCAATTCTGAAAGTGGAGGAAATCAGGCTCACAAAGCGTAACTTAGGCTTTGTGTCCTTAAGAAGAATTATCTATGTGCAAAACTGTACTCATAAATGGCCACTTGATATCAAATCCAATTCCACTATTCCCAGGCACACAACTGTGTTTCTCTAAAAATACATTTACCGCCAGTGAATTGAAAAGACTCATGGTTCTATCGGATTTGTGTGAGACAGAAGGAAGTTCTGACATTGGAGTTCTTGACAAACTGCATTAAACAGACGGAGAGAAGTGCTGGAAGCTTAAGAGATTTGACCTAACAATGCCATTTTTTCAGGCGACCTTAGAATTTCAAGGTTGCTTCTTCTAGGGCAACGCAAGTCAAGGTAACTGAGAACAATTATTTGAAGAGCATAGCAACATTAACAGAATCATCCCATCACATTCTTAGAAACAGTTAATCCATTGCTAAATTGTGTACCTTATGATAATGCATGTATTAAAGACTAAAACGGATTGAAGAATTTTCACTCTGTTTAAAAATGCGCCCAGTGCTAGGTACCCAGAGTTAGTCCTTACTTGTGCCAGGTATTAAATTACTCCAAAGGTTCTTAAATTATTGTCTCATTTGAGCCTCACACAACTATAAGTTTGATATCATCATTGAGAAAAGGAACTTGCTCCTTGAAATGTTAGCATTACAAAGTGTCTACCACAGTGTCAAATATATAATAACTACTTGGTAAGTGCTTGTTAATATATGGGAGAAGCAGGAGTGGCTGAGCCAGAATCATATCTTTATTCCAATTTTATAATAAATAATTAAAAAATGATCAGCATAATAATGGAAATCTTTGAAATCATCCTTGAAAATAAGATTTACTTTATTGATGGCAGTTGACATACGTAAGTGATCTAAATTTAATTATTGATATTTATGCTGTTTGCCAAATTTCTCATTAAACTGGTATTTAAAATAAAATATAAATTTTGAATGAGAAAAGTACTTAAAGAAGAAAACTTTTTGTGTACTTTCTATCAAATTAGGCAAAACCATTTACAACTACTCCTATGAGTCAATGCTAACGTTATGTTTCCCAGGTTGCTTCTGGGAAACTGAGGGGTTGGTTTTCTTGCCTGCCGTTCTCTGGGGTTAGTGTCAAAATCGTCAGATCTACGTCATGGGCACCATTGCTGGTGCTATAAATTGAAGATTATGTATTATTTGTGTGACTTTACCCAGAGGCTTTGGCATGCATGCTTATCATTTTCGAATACTTAAGACACATTTTTTTAAATGTCATTGCATAGGTGATAGGACAGAAAAAACAGAGGACTACAATAGAGCTTCCAAAATGTCTTCACAAAATGCTTGACTTTTTAGCTGAACAAAAAATTTTCATGGATAATGTGATCTCATTATCAGGGGGTAATAGGATGCATTTACCAACAAATTACCGGGTTTACAATGATCTCTGATGAATAAAGCCACAGCGTCAACGTTATAAAAAAGGCATCTGCAACTCCCACCAGTGAGGTCCACCAAATCATTTAATTTTTTTTTTTTTTTTGAGACAGAGCTTCAAGCTGTCACCCTGGATAGAGTACCGTGGCATCACAGCTCATAGCAACCTCCAATTCCTGGGCTCAAGCGAGTCTCTTGCCTCCACCTCCCAAGTAGCTGGGACTACAGGCGCTCGCCACAACGCCCGGCCATTTTTTGGTTGCAGCTGTCATTGTTGTTTGGTGGGCTCGGGCTGGATTCGAACCCTCCAGTTCAGGTGTACGTGGCTGGCACCTTAGCCCATTGAGTCACAGGCGCTGAGCCTAAATGGTTTAATTTGGAAGGAGGCAGACAAGCCACACTGCCAAGTTCCTGGTCATAGACTACCAATTTGTGTCTCCTCCTCACTGCTGATGTGTGCTCTCCATAACAAGAAGAAAGGAGAAATTTTAATTCTAATCCACAGGCATTATTCTTTACTAATCAATTTTCCTATGTTAGAGTTGATAGCGTATTTATTAACATACCAAACTTAATTCCAGATTTTAGATTACAAAAAAGGAGTGTCCTGACACACCTATCCGGGTGTCTATGCAGATAGCTGAAAGAAGAAAAGCTTCATTGTATTCAACCAAATATTTTCCTGAAAAAAAAATCTTCTAACTTCTAATGATGGCATACATTATTAGTCATTAGAAGTTAGATGATTTTTAAAAATATATTGTTGTAGTCCTTTGTTTTCTATCAACTATGCAGTGACATTTGTAAAAATGTATCTTAAGTATTTGAAAATTATAGGCATGCATGACAAAGGCTTGGGTAACCTTTATAATGTTAGTCTTCTTTCCAAGAACTAGACTTCACACCATAAGAGTAGGACAAATGCCTGTATAATATGTGTATGTCAAAAATCAGTGTGTCTAAAAAGAGACTCATAATTTTCCACTAACTACCAGCTCTCTTCTTGAATTTTTTTTTTTTTTTTTGCAGTTTTTGGCTGGGGTTGGGTATGAACCGGCCACCTCTAGCATATGGGGCTGGCGCCCTAGTCCGTTAAGGGGCGCCGCCCTCTTCTTGAATGTTTTTCTTACAGGACTAATCAATCATCTTTGACATCTTTTGCTCAGCTCTTTGCATCTGGTAAATCACTGCGTTTTCTCTCTTCTCTCCTTATCTTCTCCTCTCTTCTTTATTTCCACTGGAATCACTTGACACCTGTACTACTATACAACCTTCTGACTTCTCACTTTACCACTAATCTTCCTCTCGTTAGTCTGTCCTAATGGCAACACCACACTAATCTTTCTAAAGACTTGATTTAAGTATCACTTTCTACCTAGAACTTTACATTTATCCATTGCTACACTTTAGACTGGAATTGAAGATCCCCAGTGAGCTTTCCACTCTGATCATTTCCATAGTCATCTACAGGAACCCTATGATAGGATTAAGCTTGTCTATTTCTCCAGGAGTCATGAAGGTTAAGGGTAAACGAGCTGAAAGGTGATTGTAGAAAAGTGTTCATAAAGATTTTATACGTCTGTAATGGAATATTACACTGGATAGCTATCCCCACTGTATGTGGCTCTACTTTAGATGAATCACTATTTTTGCAGCTTATGTATGAAGAAATAAATAAATAAAAGAAACAAAAGACTGCAAAATAAGCAGCCAATAAACCATGAAAGTAAAGGCAGATGGACAAAAATTCCACAAACTGGCACCCGGGAGCATTGCCAAAACTATCTTAGATCCTTTAATGTGATCTAAAAGAAGAAGCAGGAGAATGAAAGCACATAATTATTATTGTAATTATTATCACCATAATAGTTCAGTAAGGATAGTTTATTACATGATTTGAAAACTGGTCCAAAACATCTCACAAAGTTAATCACTTCACGCCTGGATTATTGCTATTGCCTCTTGTTAGGATCTTTTCCCCCTCCAATCCCCTTTTATTTTCTAACTATCACCCAACCCTTCAGTACCCTCTACATTCCTCAAGCGTCTCTTGTCTCTTTCCACTTTCTGAATCACTTTCCTATCTGTGCCTGTGCCAACGACTTTATGTAACATCACCTTTGTTTCTTATGTCTATCAGATTAATCTTGCACTTTGGTTATGGATACATGATTTCTTTCCCCATGCTCATTCTTACATCAGGGATAGTGCTCGTAATATTTTCACCATTGTAAACTGACTTTGGATTCTTCACCATGGATTTCTATACTTGGTCCTTTCAAGAGTAGCTAATATTCTTTATCCTTTGGCATGTCTAACTCTTGCTTCCTTATCTTCTCTGTCACATTTATTGATAATATACTATTATCTATGAAATGTGTTTTCTAATATGTTAAAATTTGTCTCAAGTGAAATATAAGCCTTTGTTTTTAGGTATCTGTCATTGCAATTTTCCTATAGCTTCATAATATTCAGCACAGCAATAGACTCATAGTAAGCAGCCATAAATGCCTTGTCAGAATAAGATAGTGAAAAAGTACTACCCAGTAATTATCCACCCACAGAAACATTAAGTAGAACAGCTATATTTGCCAAAAAAATACCTTCACAAGAGCTAAAATCTTCTCACCAGGTGAGAGAGTATAGTACCTGGTTGTAGCATAATAACAAGGAAAGGTATATTGAAAGGGGAGGAAATACAATTTTACATTATCTGCATCACCCCTCTCCTAACCCCACAAATAGAGCATGGAGAACAATACCATTCCACTTGGGGGAATGAGGGTAGAGTAAGCACAGGACTTTTCTCAACACCAGCACTGCTTCCTCCATAGTAAAACCTAGCACCAGACAGAACCCCACAGTCCCATGTTCCAGGCATATACCCTCAGACTGAGCCCAGATACCCACATTAGTGCCAGGAGGGGACCACATAGCCCAGGCTTCAAACAAATTTCCCCTCAAGAGATGAACGAGGAATAAAGAATTTCCCAGGCAAACACAAGGTGATCACCATCAGATTTATCTTGTAAGAAATACTACTGGAAGATGCTGCTGAGTACCATGAAAACATCTGAAATAATAAAGATTATTGATAAAAGTAAGTAAGTATGCAGTCAAATTCAGAAAGTCTAATACTATAATGGTTGTATACAAATCACTTATATCTCTAGTGTGAAGATTAAAAGTACAACTATTCATGATAATAACTATAATAGTTTGTAAGATGTAGGCAATATAAAAATGTAAATTATAATGTTAAAATTTCGAAATGATGGGTGGCTAAAAGTGTTGAATTTTTCTGTATTTATAATCAAAGGTAAGTGGCTGTTCACTTAAAATAAGGTGTTATAACCACAAGAATTTTTGGGAAGCCTTGTGGTAATGACAAGGCAAAAATTAACAGTAAATTTTCAAAAACAAAAAGCCAGAAATCAAAATATATATCCAGAGAAATTCACTAATCCACACAGAAAGAAAGAGAGGAAGAAATAAAAAGATCTGTAAAATAACCTGGAAATATCTAATAAAATGACAATAGTAAGTTCTTAATTATTGCCAATTACCTTGAATGCAAGTGGATTAAACTTTTCCATCAAAGACATAGAGTGATGATTAAAAATAAAAGTCAAGACTCAATATTATGATGACTACAGGAGACTCATTATATGGATATGAATATATAGGGACTAGAAGTGAAGGGATGTAAAAAGATTTTCCATTCAAATAGAAAGAAAATTAATCAGGAGGAGCAATATTTATTACAGATAAATGAACTCTAAGTCAAAAATTATAATGTGAGAAAAATAAGGTCATTACATAATGATAAAGATGTTAATCAGCAAAAGCTTATAATAGCAAATATTGATGCATCCCCCATTGGAGCACCTAAAGAATATATGTAAAGAAAATATTAATAGTCTAACAGGGGAGATAGTCTGCTATACAATGATAGTGGGGATTTCACCACCTCACTTACAGCAATGAACAGAACCTTCAGACAGAAAGTCAAAAAGGAAACATTAAACTTAAAGTATGTTCTAGATCAAATGTACCTAACCAACATATAAAGAATATTCCACACATCAGCTGAAGAATACACTTTTTTTTTTTAACGTGCCATTCTCCAGGATAGGCCTATGTTAGGTCACAAATCTTAGCCAATTTAAAAAGATTGAAATTATTTCAAATACCTTTTGTAACCAAAATAGTATAAAAATGGACATCAGTAATAGGAGGAACTTCAGAAAATTTACAAATACATGCAAGTTAAACAACATGCTCCTTAACGATCAATGACTCAAAGAAAAAATTAAAAAAGAAGCTAAACGTTTTATTGAGAAAATGGAAATATAGCATATGCAACCTATGGGATACAGCAAAAGTATTTCTAAGAGGGAAGTCTTGTAGAAATAACAGTGTATCATTATAAAGAAGAATAATCTCAAAAAAATAGAATATTGCACTTCAAGGATCTAGAAAAATAAGAAATAACTAAACACAGAGTTAGTAGAAGAGAAGAAATAATAAAGATGAGAGTAGTAGTCAATGAAATGGAAATTAGACAAACAATAGAAAAGATCAATAAACATAACAGTTGGTTTCTTGAAAAGATAAAACAGTGCTTGCTTCAGCAGCACAAGTACTAAAATTGGAACGATACTGAGCAGATTAGCATGACCTCTGTTCAAATATTCCATGTTGAGGGGAAAAAAAAGGATAAAACAAAATCAACAAAGCTTAAACTAGACTACAATAAAATAAGACTCACTAATAAAAGCCAAAATGAAAAAGGAAACATTATAACTGATAACAGGAAAAATATAAAGGATCACACATTATTATTATGAACAATCATATACCAACAAGTAAGAAAACTGAGAAGACATGGATAAGGCCCTTGATGCATACAACCTACAAAAAGTAAATTATGAAACAGCGAAAATGTTAACAGACCAATGAGTAAAAATATTGAATTAGTAATAAAAATATGCCATGAAAAAAGCCCCAAACTTATAGCTTCACTGCTGAATTCTATCAAACATTAAAAAATACTAAATTATTTTTTTCAAATCTTTTCGAATTTTGAAGAGGAAGGAATACTCAATTGATAAGGGCAGCATCATGCTGATATCAGAACCAGATAAAGATGCTACAAAAAATTATCTCTGATGAACATAAATGTGAAAATCCTCAACAAAATACTAACAAACTGAATGTAAAAGTACATTAAAAATATCATTCACTATAGCCAAATGGGATCTTTCATATGAAGGCTAAAACCCAATTATAGCATAGGAATACAGGGAAAGGGGAAAGGGAGGGGGGAGTATAGGTGGGGGAGGGCAATTGGTGGGATCACACCTATGGTGCATCTTAGCAGGGTACTGGGGAAACTTATTAAATGTAGAGTATCAATGTCTTTATATAGTGATCAAGAAAATGCCATGAAGGCTATCTGTAACAGTACGATCAAAACATT
>CAUYON010010586.1:0-29162 GCA_963573935.1 Arctocebus calabarensis | reverse complement strand
CATAAATATTAATAATTGAAATCTCATCATATTGAGTATTACCTTTAACAAATAAGAAATGTCTGTCTTTATCCTTCCTTATTTTGGTTGGTTTAAAGCCTATTGTATCTGCAAATAAGATTGCAATGCCTGCTTTTTTCTATTTTCTATTTGACTGGAATATCGATGACCATCCCTTCACCTTGAGTCTATATTTATCTTTTAAGGTTAGGTGAGACTCTTGATTTTTTGTTTTGTTTTGTTTTTTTTTGTTTGTTTGTTTTTCTGGGTGAGACTCTTGAATGTAGCATACATCTGGCCTGAGTTTTTGAATCCAGTCAGCCAATCTATGCCTCTTTAGAGGACAATTTAAACCATTCACATGAATAGAAACCAATGATATATCTTGAGAACATTTAGTGGACATTTTAAATCCTTTTGTCGCTGTGTGAGTTGGACTTTGATAAAAAGTTTCTGGATGAATTTACTTTTGCGTTGGAGGATTACGCTGGTCATTATGGAGAATAGGTCTAAGAATATCCTGCAGAGCTGGTTAAGTTATGGAAAATTTCTTCAACATGTGGATGTCATTGAAGTATTTAATTTATCCATCATAAATGAAACTCAGTTTAGCTGGATACAATATCCTGGGTTGAAAGTTATTTTGTTTTAAGAGATTAAAAACTGATGTCCATTCTGTTCTCACTTGAAAGGTTTGTTCAGAGAGATCTGTGGTTATTCTAATATTCTTCCTCTTGTAGGTTATAGATTTCTTATGTTTGGTTGCTTTCAAAATTTTCTCCTTCATAGTAACTTTAGTGAACTTAATTATGATGTGCCTGGGGGATGTTTTATTTGGGTTGAGTCGTGCTGGGGTTCTGAAACTGCCTGCTATCTGCGTTTCAGAATCTCTTGGCATGTCTGGAAAATTCTCTTTCATAATCTCATAGAGAAGAGACTCTGGGCCTTGTGACACCACTTCATCATTTTCAGGTATCGCTATAAGGTGAATGTTGGTTTTCTTCGAGTTATCCCAGAGCTGTCTGGGAGAATGATCTGTTTTTCCTTCCATTTCTCTATCTCTTTGTCAGTTTGGTAGCATTTGATAGCTTTGTCTTCCATGTCAGAAATCCTTTCTTCTGCTTGCTCCATTCTGTTGCTGAGGGATTCTACTTTGTTTCTCAGACCTTTGAGGGCTGCAATTCCTTGCCTCAATGTGTCCAAATCTTTGGTCATTTTCTCTTTGAATTCCTTGAATTCTGGAGACAATTTTTGAAATGCACCCAGAATTTCTAAATCCAACTTTTCCTCTATTTTTTTGATCTTGCTTACAATCCAAATTCTGAATTCAATTTCTGACATTTCAGGCATCTGTTTATGCATAGGATCCTCGCTTGTGCCTGCCAGATTATTCCTTGGGGGGGTTGACCTAGTCTGGTTATTCATATTTCCAGAGCATTTCCGTTGATTCCGCCCTATGATTAATTTTACACCGTTTGGCTAGATGAGTAGATAAGGACAATTTGGGCTGGGAGTTTTAGGAGTAGTGATTGACCAGTTCTTTGCTTAAAAGCTTGGACTGGCGTCTGTACCTTTTCCCCTAGAGTTTTGCCACTGCTTGCAAAACTGTGGACCTTCTTGGTGTGGTGGTGTTAAGTGGCTCTGTCTTATTTTCAGCTGGTCTTTGTCTTACCCTAGAGAATCTGTTACTCTGGATTGAAATCTGAACTGTGAAGGAATACTAGAGTTAAATCGCCGCACCCCCCCACAGGCAACAATTGAAAAAGCCAAATCAAAACTTCCCACTACCACACACCCAGGGTACCACTTTGGAAAGTCTTCGGGTGATTATCCCAACTGAAGAGGTCCCAATCAATTGTCCTAGCCAGCACCAATCTCAAATGGAAGTGTTAAAAATGTCTCTGGCAACTAGATAGCAGGGATCTGCTGGAAGCTCTTGTATAATTCACTTTGATGCTCTGTGAGCTCAGGAGGGCACCCCTCCAGCAAGTAAATTAGTCTGGGAAGATTGATGCCTCCTTTCCAACCTTGCCCCTCTGTCACACCCAGTCAGCGGTAACAGTTGTGATCAGTTTCCTCCAATGAGCCAATGTTCCAGAGGTTTGCGCCTGCCTGGGTCTCAGTGAGGTCTGTGGTTCCACAACCAGTCTGCTACTCCCTGTCACTGTTTGGCAGGGGGAGGTGAGGCCTGACAACCTAGGTACTTAACAGGGGCTGGGGTGATTCACTTAGTTCCAGCCCTGTCCCTGATTGATGTTGCTGCTGGAACAGAACAAGTTCACAGAATTTATTTATGTCAAGGCTATTTTCCCTGATCAGACTGGGGCTGCAAATGGGTTTTACTCAGTCTGTGAGTTCCAGCCCTTTGTCTCAGCTTTCATCCCCTGAGGGCCAGGTTAAACAAAGCAGCCCCTCTGCGAGTATTCTAATCCCTGCTGTGTCCAGCTGGTACTGCCTCAGGCAAATCCTTCACGTGCCTTGGTTGCTGTTCTGCTGTGCTGGCACCGGAGAAGCCGCCGCTTCCCCTGGCCACCCAGAAGACTGGGAGTGTCTCCTCAAAACATCCCCAGGGGTGCAGCTCTCCAGCTATTGTTCCCAGAGCTGGTCGTGTGTCTCGTGCCTCAGGAGACCTTCCCACCAGCCAGGTCTTCCCTCAGCTCACTCCGAGCCAGAAAACCAGCACAGTTCAGGGATAGTCCACCCCGTCCACACCCCTCAAGAAAATCTCCAAGAATCTGGACTCTGTGGGGAACAGGCCCCCAGACCTCGGGGTGAGAGTGGAGGGGAACACCAGGAACACCAACTTGCAAGTAGAGAGTATATACAGTTTTATGCCTGGCTGGAGAGTGCCATGGCACCCTAGTAGGGGAAGGAGTTCTGGTTTTTAGAGGGCCTCTCCCGTGGGAGGACATCTGAACTCTGCTCACTTGTTTGTATGGAGGTATGGAGTATACTGTGAATCTCTCTCATGGGGGAAGGGACTCCTGTCAGCTTGGTGATGTGCTCTGTACCTTTTTATTTGTGTCCTCGGGATCTCAGGTCGCCCCAGCAGGGTTGATGTGCGCTCTTTGACCTTTCCTTTTGACTCAGATCCAAACCATCGGCTTTCTTGCTGAGTTTCTGTCCTTTAACTCTCCTTTTGGACGGGAACCTCTGCGGAAAGCTGGCTACAGATCGCCATCTTGGCTCCTCCCCCATGTTTGTTATTCTTATTGTGATGATGATATTGAAATGTCTACTTATGTTAGAAATTTATCAAGTTGTACAGATTAAATATATGCAGTTGTATGTCCATTATATCTCAACAAAACTATAAAGAAATTATCCTGGATGGAGGCTAGAATAGTAAAAGGAACATTGCCCAGGGATTAGCAACTTCAGAAAACCTCATCCATCCCCAGTGTGGGGAAGAAATCCTCAGAATCCTGACAAAAGTATAGCTATTAGGGAGACAGGTAGCAAAAGAAAGCAGACTAGAAACCAAATTGCATGATTACACAACCCCCTTTCCAAACTCCTGTTAATCCTCATGACTCTGACAAGAGTATGGCCATCCTGGAGAACAGCTAGTGATAGAAAGCAGGTCAGAGACCAAATGGCACAGTCACAGCAACCCCCTCTTCACCCTCCTGAAATGCTTCAAGGCTGGTGTTTCTGGGAAGCATCAGAATCTCCTACCCTGGTCCTGATTGGCACTAGGGATAGGGGCTCCATGCACCATTAACACCTTTTGTGGAAGGCAATAATTCTAAAATGAGCCTTGTCCACAGCACCATTCACTCTGCAGGAAAGATGACTTCCCTCCCCTCTAATGACCCCCTCCCACATTCCAACTACACTAATATAAGTCCCTTGAAACTGTGATCTGAGCTGACTTCTGATCAGACTCCATTCTGTTCCTTTAAAATAAAGCCTATCCTTAATCCCTGGACTGGTCCACTCTCTTTCTTGGAGAACCTGGCTGGACTCTATCCCGAAACCTCTCATCTAGGGATGGAGGAACATAAGAAAAGTCCACATTTGCTTGTCTACGCAGACTGATGGGATCCCTATGAGAGCTGCTGTTTCAATGGTGATCACTCCTCCTCTCCAGGAAGCTGGGAGCACACACTCTCATTGCCCTTCAGGACCAGGGAGCTAGCAACCCACCAGTGCTGCCTCCACGGGAGACATCGCTCACGGCAAGAAAAAAAGGGCTTCCTTCTTCCAGCCTCCTTTAAGTCTTCCCTCTACTGACAGAAACAAATGGAAAGCCACTGGGGAAGAAGTTTACTTTGAAGTTTTCCACTCTGTGACCAGAAGGGAGTGGGGAAAGGTGTTTATGAAGCAGGTAAACATGTGTACTTCTTACTTTTGTGGATCTTGTTGTGAGCATGTCCGTGCCTCTCCCATCCTCTGCCACTACTAAACAGCCTGCTATAAAAAGTAGGCGCAAAAACCAAGAGAAAGTACAGGATGTAGGTACTGAGGTGGGAGAAAAGAGAGAGTGCATTTGGGCGTGTGGGTATGGTGTTGGCCAGTGGGAGTAGCTGGGCTTTTCAGCCACCAAACCACTTTAGGGTATGTGATAGCCAGCCTCTGAAAGAAACTCTTCTACAATCCTTCACTATGTGTGTAAACAAACAGACTATGCCACGCCAGAACTCTTTGGCATGGGTTTATTTTGAGTTGATGATTTTGGGAATCAGCAGACACAGGAGAAGCTTTAAAACTAGAGAAGTTATCTTTTATAAGAGCAATTTACTTCTATAAATGAAATGCCCAGTTGGAAGATGCCTCTCTGTATCAGGAAGAGAAGGGTGGCTCTAAACCACCAGAAAGTCCTATCAATGAAGGCACTGACTTCAGTCTGTGTGCCAAACCTTACCCTTGTTCCCTGTTCTTATCCTGGCCACCTTGCCATTATGAGCCTTCCCCATTCCCTTCTTTCTTTTTTTTCAGCCCATGATGCTATGTGAGGCACTCCTTTTGAGATTCGCTCATTTTTCCTGGGTATTTCTCATGTAAACTAGAGGTGTCTATGTATCTTTGTCTATTTGTGCTGCTATAGCAAAATAGCTTAGATTGGGTAATTTATAAGCAACAGAAATTTATTTCTTACAATTCTGTATTCTTAGAAGTTGAGGATTGTGTTGGCATTGTCTGGTCAGGCCTGCTTTTCGCCTCTAAGGTGGCAGCTTGTTGCTGAATCCTACAGAGGAGAGTAGTGCTGTGTCTTCATGTAGGAGAGAGATGGAAGGTCAAGTCAGCCCTCCCTCCTACCTGGAGCCCTTTTGTAATGGTACCAATCCCCTTATAACAATCACCTCCCAAAATCACACCTTGTAGTGCTGGTAAAGTGAGGGTTAAGTTTCAACATGAATTTTGAAACTTTTGGCAGGGGACACTGCCGTTCAAACCACAGCACCATGTTTTAAATTTCTGTTTGGTTTTTCTTGTTAATCTGTCTTCCTTCACAGAGGTCCATCCCAGCTAAAAACTCAGAAAGTTATGCTTTGAACACAGAAACTTATAATCGATTAAGAAATTCCATTTTCATATCCTACAGATTAAAGTTTAGTTCCTTAAATGCCTGCTGAGTTTTATCATAATAACCATTTATAAAGCAGAAGCTCATTTAATGCAGGAAGAAGGAGGCATTTTTAGTGTAGTTCTCTGGCATTTACTTGTTATGTGTCCCAAGTGGTCTGGGAACTCCATGTGGTGAGTTCATTTATTCAAAAAAGTTATATCTTATTAAATTGGCTAGGCACTGACAAATCCACCCATTGCAACCTTTTCAATAATGCTTGCCAAATGAAACACTTTGTACAAGAAAAATATAATGAAATAAAGGAGTTGATCTTGTATACATGTAAGTTCAGATCTTTGCATATTAACTCATATGCTCATAATGGTGTTGCAGAGTTTATTACATTTTTAAATTTAGTTTTACTTATATAAGTAATTCATAAGTTGTCACTGTAAAATTTAAAAAGTACAGATAATGCAAAAAGTTTTGATGACCTCTGAGATTCTAACTGCATGAGGAACTCTGCTATTTATCAGGGGCGAGGGTGTGTGTTGGGGGGAGGCATATAGGTAGCATCTCACCCTTTCCTTTGCATCTACCTACATAGGTACATGTGTTATTATGTATTCTATTTTGAATAAGCTTTAATGTAGGAGGAGGTTTGTAGATTGCCAAATTGGCTATAATATTTTTTAACTCATCTCATTGAGAGGTGGAATATATTTTCCTACCCCTTAAGACTGTGTCAGACTTGTGACTAACTTTGACCAAAATAACACGGAAGTGATGTTGTGACTATTGTAAACCTCAAACTAGCCTTGTAGCTTCTACTCTCACTGTCTTGGACTCTGAAAGGAGCATGAGATCAAGCCTGGCCTAACCAACTAGAGAATGAGCAATTGCATGGAGAAAGGTCATAAACACCCTGATGATTCTTCAAGTGGATGCAAATGTGTTAATGAATCTGCCTGAGATTATATGAGCCCAGCCCAAACCATAAGAACTGCCCTGCTAAGCACAACCCAGTTAGCTGACCTACAGAATTTTGAGCTATATTAATGGTTGCATAAACAACTAGATTTTGGAATGATTTATTAAGAGCAGAAGCTAACTGATACTAGAGCATATGGTATGTAGTTTTATAACTTTCTTTTTCTTTATTCACTATGTTACAGAGAATTTGTTGATACACATAAATCTATCTTATTCTTTTAAGTAGTTACATAAGATTCCATATTATGGATCCCATATTTTATTTAATATTATAGTCCATTTTATATATGTATCAGTTTATTTTCCCCAATTCACCTCAAGATAGACATTAAGGTTGTTCCCTTCTTTCTTCTTCTTTCCTTGTTCCTTCCTGCTTCTCTCTCTTCTCTCTCTCCATTGTAAGTATCCCTATAGCTTTCATAAATGTGTATCCTAATGTGTCTTTTCTCTGTTGATAGTGACTTATGGTATCTTTTTTTCATACCAACTTTGAAAAATATTTTCAATCTTCTCCTTCACAGCTTCCCTATTTTGATTTTGTTTGAGAGCAATTTTACAATCAAAGTTTTTACTCTATTTTTTTAATACAGGATTTTTTTTATAAGTATCTGTGTGTCTGTTTTATATTCTTTTATATGATTATCAGTCAGGTGTGGCTACAAGAAGAGACACAGGAGAGACAAAGAAAAGCAAAGTTTAATATACTCACAGGTACTAGAGTAAGGAGGCATGCCACGTCATGTAGGGCCACATGAGAAAGATAACAGGGTGGACAGGTTGTCATGAGATGGGAAACAGGAGCAAAGGGAAGGTTTAGGATGCTGGCTGGATGGGTGTTTCCTGGGAAAAGGCCAGGCAGAGCACAGTGAATGATTCAGGATTGGCTAGTTTGAATGATTTCAGCAAGCTTGGGCTATAGGGGTAGTTCTTAGTTGCCAGGCACCTGGTCCTGGGTGGATTAAGAAAAAGGAGTATTGCCTTCTGGGGTTTGGGGGCAGATGGAGGATTTGTGACTCTGAATTGGCTAATTTGCCTATCAAAGACATCCTCTTGACTGAGCTCTTCCTATCTCCAAGAATTGCTAGCCCTGGGAGGGGAGTCTCTCTCCAGCCAGAAAGGTTTTTTTTGTTTGTTTTTTATTGTTTGGGATTCATTGAGGATCCAAAGAATTAGGTTACACTGATTGCATTTGTTAGGCTAAGTCCCTCTTATTGGGTCCCGCCCCCAAGAGGTGTACTATACACTGTGACCCCTTCTCCCCTCCCTCTTCCCTTCTCCCCATTTCCTCATTCCCCTGCCCCCCACCTTGTATTATATACTGTTTTCATGTTAGAATTGAGTACATTAGATTCATGCTTCTCCATTCTTGTAAGGCTTTACGAAAAAGAATGCATTCCAACTCAATCCAGGTTAATAGAAAAGATGCGAACACTCCATCTTTTTTTAATGGATGAATAGTATTTAATGGTATACACAGCCAGAAAAGTTTTTTGAGATAACTGGAGACCATTATCCTAAGTGAGTGTCTTGAGAATGGGAAAAAAATATATATCTCTCTCTCTATATATATAGATATTTATTTATTTATTTATTTATTTAAAAAAACACATGTTCTCACTTATAAGTGGGTGCTAAACAAGGAATGTATATGGTCATAAAGTGGTATAAAAGATATTGGGGAAAAGGAGGGTGGGAGAAAGGTAAGGGACCATAAATTACCATTTGGGTACAATGTACACTACTCTAGTGATGGATATACTAAAAACCTTGACAGCACCATTATATTATTCATCCATATAACAAAGAAACACTTGTACCCCCTTAATCTATTGAAATGATAAACACAATTATAAGCATTAAAAAGCATAATATACAACAAAATTAAACCTATTCACAATATTGTGTGTGTGTGAAAGAAAATTAGGTTTAGTTTATTAATCCCCTGGAATTTATTTCAATTTACAGTAGTCCCCCCTTTATAACTGGTATTGCTTTCCACAGTTTCAGTTACCTATGGAGGGTTCAAGTCCGAGGTCAAAGTCCCAGGAACTCTAACTTCTGAGAATATTAAATGGAAAATTCCAGAAATAAATGACTTGTAAGTTTTTCTTACATGCCATTCTGAGTAGCATTATGAAATCTCTCTCAGTCCTGCCCAACCCTCCCAGGACATGAATCCTCCCTTTGTTCAGCCTCTCTATTGGGTGATCAGTTCAACTGTCCAGACATCCCAGTGCTGTGTTCACACTTATTTGACTTAATAATGGTCCCAAACCACAGAATAGCAATGCTGGCAATTCAGATATGCCAAAGAGAAGCCATTAGTGCTTCCTCTAAGGGAAAAGGTGAAAGTTCTAGGCTTAATAAGCGAAGGAAGAAAAAAATTGTATGTGGAGGATGCTACAATCGATGGTAGGAACAAACCTTCTACCCATGAAAATTTCAAAGAAGGAACAAGAATTTGTGCATAGTAAGTATATATAGGGTTTGGTACTAACGTCGGTGTCAGGTATCCAGTGGGGTCTTGAAATGTATCCTATGAAGTTGAGGGATTCTATTGCATAGTGTGAATTAGAGAATTTTCCTCTCAGATTGATAGCCAATTGCCCCGAACAATATTTATTGATTAGTTTGCCATTTTTCACTGATTTGAAATGCCACCTTTACTCTATATTAAAAACGCTCTATTCCATTCTGTTGATCTATTTGCCTGTTTCTCTATCAATAACAAAATGAATAGCACAATACAATTATACTGCTTTATAATGCATAGTCACATTGATAACGTGTCACGTTTTTTCTTTTCAAAAATTTGTTGAATATTTTTGAATATTTTCTTTCCCAAGTTAATTTCACAATCAGTTTTTTTTTTAATTTTTTTAAAGTTTTTTTGAGACAGTGTCTTACCCTGTCATCTGGGCCAGAGTGCCATGGCCTTAGCTCACAGCAACCTCAAACTCATGGGCTCAAGTGATCCTTTTGCCTCAGTCTCTCCAGTAGTTGGGACTAGAGGCACCTGCCACAACACCCAGTTAGATTTCCTGCTTTTTAGTAGAGACAGGTCTTACTCTTTGTTCAGGCTGGCCTACAACTCTTGAGCTCAAGCAATCCACCTGACTCAGCCTCTCAGAGCTAGGATTATAGCTATAAGCCACTGCACCCAGCCTCACAATCAGTTTTAAAATTCCATGAAAAGTCATCTTAATTTTAATTAGTGTTACACTGACTATATAGTCAGTGTAAAGTGTAACTCTATGTACTATCTACTTAGTGTAACACTAATTGAAAGACAGATTTCGATTTGTTATCAATTGAACCTTTAACCACCCAGAATCTTGTTGAAGATAATGGTATGCCTTTTCATTTGTTCACATATTATTCCCTTATTTCTTTCAGTAAAGTTTTGTAGTTTTCTTTTTTAACATATGGCACATTTATTCCTCAGTATTTAATAGTCCTTAAAAATATGTGCATTCTCTGACACATTTACTTTTTCTCATATCTAGGAAAATTCCTCTTGATAACAGTTTTTTTTTAATCTGGACATTTTGGTAAACTTTTATTAATTCTAATCATTTTTCCAATTGGTTCCATTGAATTTTCTATCTGGGTAGATAACCATAACATGTGAAAACAATGACAGTTTCCAACATTTCCTTTTTGTTATTTTTTTTTTATATTGAATTGACTAGAAATCCATGGAATGTTTATATTATTCTGCTTTCACTGCCATAACAAAATCCACAGACTGGGTATTTTCTCATAGTTCAGGAGGCTACAAGTCCAAGGTCAAAGTCCCAGCGGGTCTGATTTCTGATGAGGCCTCTCTCTCTGGCTTGCAGACTGATGGCCTCCTTTTCACTGTGTCCCATGTTGCCTTTTCTCCACGTACATGTGGAGGGAGAACGATCTGTGTTGTCTCTCTTCTTAGAAGAATACCAGTTCTATTGAGTTAGGGCCCCACCCTATGACATCATTCAATCTTAGTTAAGCCGTATCCCTAACAGCCGTATCTCAAAACAGTTACATTGAGGTATAGGGCTTCAACATATAAACTGCAGGGGACACACGATACAGTCCATAACAAGGTTGTTGAATAGTAACAATTTTTTTCTTGTTTTTTCCTCCTTCCCCCCAAATTTTAGCACTAAAAATAATATTCTTAGCTGTGTGTGATGTCATGTACTTGTAGTTTTGACTACTCAGGAGGGTGAGGCAGGAGGATCCCTTGACCCCAGGAGTTTGAAACCAGCCTGGACAACACAGCAAGACCTTACCTCTAAAAATTAATAATCATAATAATTTTGTTTTCCTGAACATCTGAGAAATAATGTGAGCAAAATATGCAAAGGAAACATAAATTTGATACAAATCAGTGTTATCACAGAGGTTTACTTGAAAAATGTATGTTTGTGTACATAACACCACTTTGCTTGTAGACACAGAGCAGATATTCAAAAAGCACTTGTTGATTGGCAATAAAACTGCCACAAACCTTTGCTATTTTGTTTGTATTGTGTGTTTAAAATTTCTGTAAGTAATTGTGTTTAATACCCTATAGATAAGAGGTTTATGTTCATTTTTCTCCTTTTGTTCAGGAAAGACCTGCTGTTAGGCAGTGAGTGTATTTTAATATAAAGTATAATCTTTGCCTGTTATTGAATGACTTTGAGTTTTTCACCTTGAACCAAAATGGTACATGCTGTAACAAACAGAAATCTTTATATAGTTCTGGCCTAGGAAGGCAGGTAAAATATTATAGCTGTAGAGTAGTTTATAATTCCCACTCTGTTATGAACTGGAAATTTCTTGGCAAAATGCCACATTTAGACTCCCAAATAAAGAGTTCCTTCTGAGCAATTCCCAACCAAAAGTATTCTTGAAAACCTGAGTCAGGCTGGGCCTAGTGACTCTCCCATGTAATCCTAGCACTTTGGGAGGCCCAGGTGGGACGATCACTTTAGCCCAGGAGTTCAAAGCTACAGTGAACTGTGACTGTGCCACAGCACTCCAGCCTGGGTGACAAATAAATAAATAATTCAATCATTTAAAAAATTATATAATATGACTTAAGTGAAGAATTAATGTATTTGAGGCACACTGTAAGCATCAGGCAGTTGCTGGTTACCTCCTAATAAAGTGAAACTTAAAGATATCATAATAAAAAAGTAAAGGTATTTATTTCATATATACTGTATCTGTTACCTGTTTTATAAGAAATAGGAGACTTCATTCTTTCTCCTTCTTCATTCTGTCTCATTTCTAATCTCAAGGATGCTCTTTTATAAAACAAAATCAATTTATAATCTAAAATCCTATATTTCTTCAGATGTGACTAGGCTCAGAAGCCTTTGGGTTTCAATGTCTCCTCTTACTCTTCATAGGTAGGTGACCTGGGGCAAATTCCTTAATCTCACCTAGTCTCAAAAATTAGGATAATAACACATAAGAAATGTGGTTTCTGTGAGAATTATGTGAAATCGCCTATGGGAAATGCCCAAAACAGATCCCAACATATAGAAGCTCAGTATATGGAGGTTTTACAATTAAGCTAGAGAACGCATCTTAAAAAAAGTTCTACATGTTTCATTGTTGAATATTACTTCAGTCCCTTTGAAGTACAACCCTTCGTGAAGGAAGGGGAGAGCAGAGAGAGAAAAAAAGAATGAGGGAGGGGTGGGGTAAGGAAGAGCAGAGAGAGGGAAGGAGAGAGGGGGGTGGGGTTTTGGTGTGTGCCACACCTTTTGGGGGCAAAACAAGATTGTAAGAGGCACTTTACCCAACAACTGCAATCAATGTAACATGGTTTCTTGTACCCTCAATGAATCCCCAACAATAAAAAAAAAAGAGTTAATCACAGGAAAAAAATAAAAAGTTCTACATGTTTCATTGCCAAATATTACTTCAGTCCCTTTGAAGTACAACCCTTGGGGAACTCTGCACCGATGTCAGCATCTTGTTCACCCTTCAAATAAATTTTGGAATTTTTTTTTCTGGAATAGCTGGCAGAAAAATGTCTTTGTATTACCCTTCATGTCCTGAATGTCATCAAAATATATCCCTTTCAATATTTTCTTTATCCGTGGGCCAAGAAAAAAGTCAATGGGGGCCAGATCAGGTAAGTAGGGAGAGTGTTCTAGTACAGTTATTTGTTTACTGGCTAAAAACTGCCTCATAGATAATGGCATGTGAGGTGGTTCATTGTTGCAATATAAGAGCCATGAGTTGTTGGCCAAGATTTTCTGTTAAGATTTTCCTGTTCTCTATTGATATTTACTTGGTCTGCTATGCTTCTCACAGTCAACTGATGATTTTGATGCCTAGTTCGACGAATTTTTGCAATATTTTCATCAGTTCTGCTTGTTACTGGCTGTTGCCTTGACCTCTCTTCATTAGTGACACTTTTCCTCCTCTCAGAAAAATGTCTAGTCCATTTTCACGCTGCTGTTTTCTTCATGGCATTATCCCCATTAACTTGGACTAACACAGTCCTGATTTCACTTGCACTCTTGCCAAGTTCAACAAGAATTTACGAATGTTTGTTAGTTGCTCCAATTCAAGCACTGACATTCTCACTGCAGCACACAAAAACACACAACAATAGTGAATGCTACTCAGCAAGGCACGGCCACATATTGACATGAACACAACTGTGAGACACAGACATATCAAGAGTAAGAAACTTACTGAGTTGTTTGTACAGTGCTACCAATGTAAGTGCACAGTCGCAAGTTTATGAACTTAATGGTCTGACCTTATATGGAATAATTTTAGTACTATTATTAAAAAAACAACATTGCCCTTTTTTGCACACTGACTTAATTTGGAATATTTAACTTGCTCATGGAAGTGAATCTAAAAAAATCATAAAGAAGCTAATTTCCAAGCATGATTTAAAAACAAAAACAGAGCCCTAATTGAGCTTTTGATTTCTTGTAATGTTCTATCCTAAACTCCAAATTTTGTTCTTCTCTGATGCACCAAGGACTACAACAGCCTTTGATAATGGTGAAAAATAAACAGCTTCTTGGGAAATAGGACTTCATCATGCAAGAGTTTAATAGGTGTATGTCCAGTTTATTTTTCTTAAAAAAAGAATAAAAGCATTTTTGAGTCAGAAATATTTCTCAAACCATTAAAGAATAACAATTATGACTCTCCACTTTTTACTTTTATTGGTAGGTTGAAAAAGATGACTCTCTACAATGCCTACACTGGAAAAATATTATTCTACAAATAAGGGCCCAGCGTGACATTTATGAGGAAGCAGGGGTCCTCCTGTGCAAAGCTGATTGGTGGTCAGCCAATGGGGCTCCAGGGCGCTGCAAATAAAGGCACCTTCTCCACTTAGCAGAGGGTTGCCTCTGCCTGTGAAACCTGGGGACGTGCTCAGCCCCTGTCATAGCAGCACACGTCTGTGGCCAGCAAAGAGAAACCAGGTTCTAAGAATGAAGCATCTTCTCCCCCCTTGTCCTTCCATCTTGGTCATCTGCTGCTTCTGCATGCTACAGATTCCCTCCTCAGGTAAGAGGACCCTCATCAGACCCCCCACCCCCACCCCCCGGCCTGTCTAAGGAAGACTGAGAATGATTTTTATCTTTCCGGGGGAGTTCTGGAGAGAGACCAGGTTTCCCCTCTGCCCCCATTTCTGCTCTTCTTACTTTCTGGCTTTGAATTTGCTTCTAACCTTTCAGAGAGGATAGACAGAGGGGGATGCTGCAGCCTTTTACCAAAGAAGACTTTCCCTTGGGGGACTGCCTTTGAACTGCTCCAGGGGTGTCCCGTACTGCCGCTGCAACTGTGAAAGGCAGGCCCCAACGTGAGTTGGTGGAAGGTCCCACTGGTTAACCACTCGTGCTCCCTGGGTTTTGAAGAGACGAGAACAGAAATAGTACAACCGAACCTACAGCCGCGAAGACTGAGAATCGATGGGCAGTTGGAGCGGGGCTAGGGAGGAGCGCGCACGGGGAAAGGAATCTTTTCAAAGCCTTTCCCAAGGGCTCCAGGGGCACAATGGAGGCCACGTCTCCCGGGGCTGCGGCGCTGTCCGAGGTGCTGATCGGGGGCGGGCGGCGATTCAGTAACTTCCGAGAACTGGAGAGGCTGTCAGCAAGCAGGGGTGGTCTGTGCTGGGAATTCCTTGCTACCATCTCCGTAGGACGCAGAGAAGTGTGCCATGGGAACGCAGCTAAGGTTGAAAACACGCACTATTTAAAAAGTTGAGATGTTTCCATTTGAACTTTTAGGGGAGTAGAAAATCTTTGAAAACACATTGAAAGAGAAAGCCTATTTCAAACAGCATGTTCATTTTATCATGTCCTGTAGTGTAATCACAAAACCTGGGCATTGCAAGGAACCATGGAGGGATCCGGGTTTAACCTCTCACGGAGTGCGGGAATTCCGTGCTCGCTTTCCCTGCAGAAAGTCTTCCAGATTCTGTTTGACTACTTTCAGCCACCTCCAGCTCACGACCAGCCTAAGACAGCCAGCTGCTGCTTCTTCTGGGTTCCTGTAGAATCCTGTTTATTCCACTTTTGGAAATACATTATTGACTTTTACTTATCTTTCTATATATTTATAGCAACCTCCCTCTTTTTTCCTGTTTGACTTTATGTTACTGAGAGTAGGGCTGCTATGGTCTTTGCCTTTGTATTATATTAACACAGAACCTGCCAATAAATCTTTTTGGGATTGGTTTGGATTACTTTGCATTACTGAATGATTCCAACCATCAAAACTTCTTTATACTAAGCTGAAAGCTGAGCACATGTCACTTCTAACCAGTAGTCCTAGTTCAGATTTTGGGGGAAACACAGACTAAAACTAGTGTCTCATACTCATGACAGTTCTCACAATGGTTGAAGGCAGTTAACTTACACTTCCTAATTTTCCTCTTTTCAGAGAAAACTATGCTTAGTTGCTTTAATTCTACCTTATATCCTAGCATTACAAGTCAGACTACTACCTTTCAAGGTTTGGGTGCCATTATTTGAATCTAGCATACAGTTGCCTTAACTTTGTTTTGGCTCTTGGAGAGAAGGTAGGGAGCAAAATACCACTTTTTTTTTTTTAATTTTTGAGCCATGTATTCTTTGTCCCACAACTTAAAAAATCCAAGGTCATGGTGTTATGCTTACCTATTTAATTTCATCCTGCTAGTCGTGAACTTTCCAATCCATTCTGTGCAGCTATTCTTTCAAGTGTTGTATCATATGCAAATGAGAAGAGGTGTAGACTACAGTCAAACGAAAGTAGTTGACACAGTCTGGCTGCATCTGGCTGCATGCTGGTAGCAGCCTTCCCATGAGTCCCACCCCTGGAAAGTCTGATGGAGCAGAGAGACAGGTATTTGTATACCTTAAAATTCCAAGAGTGTCCTCTTCATATGTGGTGAGTAGTTAAAAAAAAAAAAGAATTCTGAGAGTGATTCTGATGGAAACACTTTGTTGATATCATCTCCCAATATTCCATCCTCATAAATTCCATCAAAATATAAGCTAAATTGTCACCTAGGTATTCATTCCCCCTCTTTCCTGAGTTGGTAGTATTTTTACTGAAAACTGGTAAATTAAAAACCATGTTGTTTTAAATCAATTTTGTACAAATCTCAGATTTGCTAATGGTAGGTAGAAATGTGTTTGGTTTATTGTTTTGATAGAACCTCTGTATTTTTTTCATGGTATGGATTTAGAAGTAAATGTTACATTCTCTTTCTCTAATTGACATTTTTATGATTTCTCACAACAGGATTCCCACAGTCTTTGGCTGATCTTCCAGATGGCTTGGATAGTGTACAGTTTGAGGTACCCTATTGTTCAGTAATGTAAGATTTTTCTCTAGTCTGGGCCTTGGAAACATTATGTGGCTAATACTCACTTAAAACTATTTGTACTATTTTAAGATCAGGTTTTTGATTGCAGCAGAATCTCACTGTTGCCATTTTCATGTCCTCATTTAATGCACCTATGTGTTAAAAGTCACTGCCACTCCGTGAGAAGGAAATACAAGGCTCATACATGGGACAATTTTAGAATTTTAAATACGTTGTAATAGAATTCTATTGATTAAGGAATTCGTGCTTATCTTTAATTCATTTAAAGATTGTTGTTGACACATAATACATGTACATATTTTCAGGGTACATGTGATATTTTGATAATTTATATGCATGATAATTAAATTAGGATAACTGGAATATTCATCACCTTAAACATTTATCTTTTCTTTATGTTGGGAGTATTGAACTTAATCTCTCCCACCTACTTTGAAACATAAGATAGATTATTACATATTATAGTCACTGTACTGATTCAGCAAACATTAGGTCTATCTATCTATTTTTGTACCTGTTAGTCAACCTTTTAAAATGTCCTTTCTTTGATTAATTTTCTTTATTTTATTTTTTAGAGGCTGACATATTGTCTGAGTCAGCAGACAACTCTTTCTGGCCAACCTAAGGTAAAAAAATATATATATACACATATGCTAATTCGTGTAGTTATAGCAGTGCCTACGTTAACACCATAATTGATATCTGTAATAAACATCCTCTTTTGGTGCCTACAGAAGAATGCTCCATGTATATGTAAAAGTGTGCATGTAAGAGAGAATATAGTTTTGGGAAATATCAAGTGAATCTTTTAAGTGTAAATTATAAAATATAGGTAGTTTATATATATTCTTACAATTATTGTAATTACACGTATAATTATAGTAATTGCATATATCATTGTATATTGTACATTAAAAATTGATATATGATATAGCAGTTCTCAAAGATAATAGTTCTCATTTAAAGGACGCTATAGTAACTATAGTAGCCACACAGAAATATTTCAATGAATATGAAGTAAATGTTGATTTAATTGACAGTACAAAGAGGTGGTCTCAGGATAGCCTGTGATTCTTAGCATAGGCTGTATGTTTACACCCTGGGCTACATCTCTCTTACCTCCCTCAACCCACAGCATACCATACTCCAGCCACACTGAACTTCTCACTATTCTTCAAATGCGCCAGGCCCTCTATGCTTTTGCACAGTCTTTTCCTTACTCAGTAAGGTCTCTGCCTCATTCACATGCTGCAGTTAACAACCTGAAAGGTACAGGTTCAAAATTGAGCTCTATTTAAATTCGGCAGTTTCTTAATTGCTCTATGCCTCAGTTTTCTCATCTGTAACATGGGGTTAATAGTCATATTAGCCCTAGAATGTTATCATGAGGAGCGATTGCTTTAATATTTATGGAGTACCTTCAACAGTATCTAGAACATGGCAAATGGCAGCATTTGGGCACTATTTCTTACCATTGCCTCTCAATGCACCTAATTCTCATTTGTTAGGCCTCAAAAGTCACTTTATCTCTTAACTTCATGAATATAGTGTGCCTACTTCTTCTTATTTTCGGTTAACCATCATGCATATATTTGAAAACAATTATCCTCTGTTATCTTAGGAAATAATCTTTTTTTTTTTTTTTTTTTTATACAGAGTCTCACCAGAGTCATCCTTGGTAGAGTACTGTGGCATCCCAGCTCACAGCAACCTCAAACTCTTGATCTTAAGCTATCTTCTTGTCTCAGCCTACCAAGTAGCTGGGACTACAGGTGCCTGCCACAACACCCGGCATTTTTGTTGTTGTTGTTTAGCAGGCCTGACTGGGTTTGAACCCACCAGCCCCGGTGCATGTGGCCAGCACCCTAACCACTGAGATACAGGTGCTGTGCCATCTTCAGAAATAATCTTTATTGCTGTGGTACCTGGAGAAAAAATTCAGGGTGAGGACTCAGCATTCTCCGTCTCTTTGCTACCTTCTTTCTCCCTGCCTTGCACTAAGGGGTTTTTCTAGTCTTCCCATGAAGTTCGTGAAGGTGTTCCTCGCATAAGCAGAGGCATTGGAAGTGTGGCTGCCATATGCATTATCTACAGGATAAATTGGGTGCTGGGGGGTCCCTAAGTGTAAGGGTCTGCTCAGAATGAATTTCCCTCTATTTTCCCAAAGCCGATCCCATCCATTGTTCCCAATTGCAGAAAAGAAAAAGGTTACTCCATGAACAAAATTGCTAAAAGTATTTTAAAGCTACCAGGAGAGAGAATGGCTCTTCGTGGCTTTGCTGCTTCCTGAAATGTGACTTTTAGCATGCCACTTCCTCTTCTGGGGCTTTGGTTCCCTCCAATACACTGAGCCTGGATGAGTTACGTGGGCTCTAAGTTTACTCCTGTCTGGTCCCCAGAGAAGGTCAGGTCTGTGACTCTAGGGACTTTTACCTTGTGACAGTTCAGAAAGCAGTTACATTCTGCAAATAATGACATCTGCAAAACTCTTTGTGTTTTGTGTTTCTGGTCACTACATGGAGTTAGGAGAAGTTTTAGATGAGAAAAGGGGCAAAAGATTCTGGTGAACAGAGCCCTACTATTCATTCTTTCAAAAAAGACTTTTATTCAGAGTGTGCCAGGTGCCAGTGGCTGGGGATCCAATAGGGACAAAAACAAAGAAAAACCTGCTTTCATAAAATTCATATTTTTAGTTGGAGAAATGGGTAAAACACAAGAGTGATAGTAAAGTTTTAAATACATTTTTTTCTCTAAAAAGGTAAAAGTAAAGCAAGAAAGTGGCATATGAAATGTTGAACAGGGCAATTAGAACCAGGACAAGTATCTTCATATTCCTCACTCTTTTTTAGCCTAAAAAGTAGAAGTAACAATACAAAGTTGACGAACACGATACAACAAATAGTTGTTTGTCATAAGTGTCCGTGAACACATAAACACACACACTCACTCGCTACTGCGAACAGAGGCTGACAAGAAGAGATCAGGAGGTATAAAAATAATTAATACTTTCTGATGGCTACAAGTGGTGATGATAAGGATATAGAGAGTTAATTTCCACCAAGCCTCTGCTATTAGTAATGTCCTTTAATTATCGTGTGTGTGCCTAAGAGCGTGTGTGCACATACAACTGTGTGGTGGTGAGGGGGAGAGAGAATGCATAGGTATTGCTGTTTCCACTAAAGAAACTCTCCACAAAGTTTGCAGGAAAGCATCATTGTATTCACAGAAGTAGATTCAAAGTATTGTTAATAATTTTGATTTCTGTCTTGATTAAGGTTTGAGCTGTTTCCATGTGACTGAGATGGGAAGGATCCATACTAGCCAGATCAGCATATTTAAAAGATTGTTCACAGCAATCATCTCTAGCAACTTTATAAAATATGGACATGAAAACGTATACTATTGTTTTGTGAGATGCCTTCTTCACAGCATAGCTTTGAGTCAGATATGTACATAGACAGCTTTCATGTATGCAAATTGGCGGGGGGGGGGCGTCCACTAACAAGGATTTAGAAATGAAAACTCTGACTATCTGCAAGAAGGGCAAAGATTCATACGGAAAACTTTTGGTTGTTTCATTCCATCTCTTAGTCAGATGGCTTTGTGCGTCAGAAGGTACATTTTCTTCCCCAGAATTAAAAAGTTAAAATGACATTAAGATATAAAATGATGATGCGTTGCTGGTAACCCTCCTTTGCATCAACTATATTCTTATTAAATTCGTGTAATGGAGGAATTTCTTTTTAGCTTGCCAATGTATTTTATAATATTCTGATGAATACAGTAAAGTCCGTGGTGTATGTAGTGTCTTATATTGAAAACCTCATCAGTTTCCTGCCCTAGTAAAATTCCATATAACTTCCCCTCACCATTCTCTTTCCAGGATAACCAAGACATAAACAAACGGGTGAGTACCGCCCAGCCCAGTAACAAGCGAATGCAGCTCTACAGCAAGTGACACTCAGAGCTAATATCGCTTTTATTCTCTCATTTAGTTTTTATTTCACTACGCCAGAACTCAGGAGCCAACACATCCAGTTAAAACTTGGGTCAGTAATTTATTGTAATCAATAAAAGTGACTTTCCTCCTCCTCATGTCTTTTATCCCTTCCTGGTGAATATGTGCAGCCAAGTAGAAAGCTGGGATCTGCAGACCTCCCAGCCCCACCCCACAGTAGCTTCCTAGAGGCTTTTCTCTAGGGCTGCAGAGATCATCTCTCTCCCTGTCCGTGATGGCTGGCAGATCTAAAAATTTGGAGAATAAATCACAGAAAAGAAAAAATAAGAAAGAAATAAGTTTTTATTATGCACTTAAACAGATGTCCAAGAAGAGCCTGGTGAGTACTGTGCTCTCTGCACATTATTCCTTATACTGTCTATTTTTAAACTTGTGTTTTGTGATGTGTATAGATCGTTCCCCCAGTAATGATCCATGGATGTGCACCTCCCACGGCCATGATGATGTGTGTGTGCAATGGGAATAATAACCATCATCTTTAACTTTCTTACTATAAATTTGAGTTACCCTTGGGAGCAGTTTGGTTAGGTAAATATCTGTGGCATATGATTGAAGGAATTTGGGGGAAGGTCATAGAATATAATTTTTAATTCAGGTGCCCTTTCATGACAACTGAAATTTTACCATTAGACAGTCGCTTATTTATATATGCAAGGCTCTCCAAGTCTTCAAGAGGATTCCTAAGAAAGCAAATACTCATAAAGATATTTTTCTGTCTAAGAGCCAATCAGTATTATAGGTCTAGGAAGGGGATTGGATAGGGAAGGGGATATTATCAAGACCAAAAAGAGTGCCAAAGTGGGAGAGAGAAGAGAAGGGGAAAGACAAACTATGTGACACAAATTAACTTTTACTCTAAACCAGAGCACTGAGGGTATTCATGAGGACTAGATAAGGACAGCTGGGTATGCCTGCATGCATGTGAGCAGTCACAGACATACAAGAAAATAGAAATGCATGGGGGAGGAAAGGGTTAGGGTGCTGCTCTTCTACCTGGCACCCTGGATTAGAAAAACCTAGAAAAACTGCATCTGGGGAGCAAGAAGGATCGGCAAGGAGCTGCTTCCAGGATGATGCATTCCACATGCGGAGTACAGAGTGCTGGGACAAGGCCTGTCCAAGTCCGATTTGCCCTAAGGAGACAACTTTAAGTGATGTGTTGAAATTGTAACTTGCAATCAAGGCAAGCAGCTCTTTATTGGAAACATAAAATTTCAAGTTTAGGCTCGGAAATGGATTTTGCTCTGAAAATTAAACCCATTTGTAAGGGAAGTGAGTCGCAAGGAATGCACATAGCCCTGGGCTCTTCAAATATTCCTCTGTTGTTGGTGTCTGGTGTTGAGTCTTAACCCTCTCAGTGCCTCTTTGTTGCAGGTTCCGCCCGTGCATCCTTTAATGCACCTGGCTGCCAAGCTCGCCAACAGACGGATGAAAAGATTTCTGCAGCAAGTATGTGCTTTTTTCCTTCCTCTGCAGTTTTATGCCACTGAAGGTTCATTTATGCTTGGGGTTCACTTTCATTCTCTGCTTGAATCTCGGTATTGGGAGGAAGCTCTGGGCAGAGCTGCTGGTCTTGTGAACTTGAACTTGCACAAATTCCTTGACCCCTTTAAGCCTCAGTTTCTTCCACTGTAACCGCAGGAGGTAGCTGGAAGGGTCCAGCATGGTTCTGCTCCTCTCCTCTTTTGCCCTTTTCATCTCTCAGTTTTGTTTTCCTTTTGTGTTGATTTGTCACTTCCTTAGTCCCTTCCACCTGACATGAAGCATGCCCCGGTGATATCCTCTGTTCCCTATTGTCCTACCCACCTTTTGTCTATTTCTCGAGCTTTTTATTTTTTTATTTTTTGAGACAGACTCTCACTCTGTGGCCCTGGGTAGAGTGCCATGGCATCATAGCTCACAGTAACCTCAAACTCTTGGGTTCAAGTGATTCTCTTGCCTTAGTAGCTGGGACTACAGGCGCCCACCACAATGCACGGCTGTTTTAAAAGGTGGGGTCTTGCTCTTACTCAGGCTGGTCTCAAAATCCTGAGCTCAGGCAATCCACTCACCTCGGCCTCCCAGAGTGCTAGGATTACAGGTGTGAGCCACATGCCCAGCCTTATTTCTCAGAGCTTTAAAAAAAATTTTTTTTAATTTTAGAAATTACTAGTTTCAGTAATTTCTATTCAAAGTGTTAATGAAAGTTTTATTGCATGGTAGCAAGGACAAAAAAAGAAAAAAAATATTTCTTTTGAATGTCCTGTCTCCAGGTAGGGTGACCAACTCGTCCCAGTTTGTCCAGGACTTTCCAGGTTTTAGTTTGGAAAATCCCAAGACTTCCAGTCTCTGGGTAACTGGCTGGTCCTTCTATGCACAGGCAGCAGTTTGTCTGATCCCCTGCTGATTGCAGGCTTCCAGGTTCAGTCTGACTCCATCTCCGTTCTTATGCCAGATTCACAGGCAAAGAACATGCTGAAGCAATCCACTTCAAAGTTGGTGCCTTTAGGAGCAGCAGGCAAACTTAACAGAGCTGGACATAAATGGTGGTAACTCAACCAGGAAAGCAAACTTGCCTTCCCCTTTGGGAGCTTGTGCTTGGCTCTGTCAGCCATTCTCCCTAACTGCTTTTGTGCTGCAGACTTCTGACTACTTTAGGATGGAAGCAGGGGAGGGGCAGGATCATCAAGGCCAACTGCAGGGTTGTGGGTGCGGTTCCTCTTGAATTAAACCATGCCTATTCCCTTGCAGGGGTCGGGGGCTGCTGCAGCGGGCTTCAGCAAGAAGGTATGTGAGCCCCATGGACAACGCAACCCTAAAGAAAGCTCCATGTGAGAAGGGCAGGCAGGACTTGGAGCTGGCCACCCTGCAGCCCCTCCAGACTCCTGGGAAGAACTGGTCTCATACATGACCCTGACAATCTTCTGCTGAGCATCTTCTAAATTCAGATTTCCCTGGGGCAGAAAAGAACCAAGGGGCAATGCCTCTGGCTAAAATATTTCATCTCCAGTCTTACAAATCAGTTTCCTGGGGCCATCTGCTTCTGAGAATTTGCCTTCTCTGGCTCAGGGGCCCACATGCCATTGCACAAACTCAGGCCAGTGCTGCCAGCTCACAAATACCATATAAAAATAATTCTGAAACTTGAGGGTGCATCGGAGTTACCTAGTTAAATATCAGATTCTGGGCCCCACCTCAGAGATTTAGTAGGTCTGGATTGGGGCCAAGAGTTTGTATCTCTGACAAGTTCCCAGGTGGTGTTGGTGCCACTTCTCTGGGACCACCCCTTTTGAAAACTATCCCCACAAATACTTTTGATGCAATGTGATTGCATAATGGTTTATGTTTTTGTGTTGCAGGATCGAGCTGCCACCTTGGGACGACCATTTTTCCTTTTCAGGGTATAACATGTTTCCTCATCTCTGTTTTCTGACCCTGATTCACTGCAACCATCCCAATAATGAAGTTACTGCAGAATGGGCAGGAATTGTTCACTGCAGAATGGGTAGAATTGTTCACCGCCTGGTGAACAACTGTGGGGACTCTCACCCTTCACTGGGCATGACTCAAAGTCAAAATCTCCTCCTATAAGCTTGGAAAGGAAAGGTCTAACATAACAGAGGCTGAGTGCAGCAGAGTTGGGGGAAAGGAGTCTTACTGATGGACAGACACGGAGGCAGACCAGGGTCTGGGTTTGTGTTTCAGAACAGCAGTCCCCAACCTTTTGGACCAGTTTCAAGGACGATAATTTTTCTGCAGACCAGGGTGGGGGAATGGTTTGGGGGTTATTTAAGTGCATTTCATCTCCACCTCAGATCATTAGGCATTGATTCTCAGAAGGCTCGTGCAACCTAGATCCTTCTCATGCACTGTTTATAGTAACATTCAAAGGCCTATGTGGAGTTAAGGCTGCCGCTGACCTGCTGATCTGGCAGAGGAGGTGGAACTCAGGCAGAGGTGCAAGCGACGGGGAACGGCTGTAAATACAGACAAAGCTTCACTCTTCTGCTGCTCACATTTTGCTGTGTAGCCTGGTTCCTAACAGGCCATGGACCTGTGCCAGTCCTTGGCCAGGGGGCTGGAGATTGCAGTTTTAGAGCAATAACACAGGACACGTGGCTCCCAAGCACACTGGCAGGAGCAGTCTAGGCACCACCCTCCCTCCTTCCTAGCTAACACAGAGGTGGCAAAGGTCACAGAGCCAGCAGTTGTCTTTTAGTGTTTGCTCTGCCATTCCCTAGCTGTGCTCAACCCCTGAGAGCCTCAGTGTTTATGTAGGAAACTGAGTAAATCAGACAGGATCTGTGCCCCCAAACAGTTTTCTGTAAATCACTGGTGCTAACAGGTATTCTATAAAATCAGACAAGATTAGAAATCCCTGCACCCAACATTCACAAAGATTCACATGCACACTGGCCCCTCACAGGCTCTATAAGTCCTATGGAAACAACCCTGTTTCACTCTCCTTAATCATTTGCTTCCTGCACTGATTTGACAAAGGAGACTCTTCCCATCCCTTCCCCACTTCTACCACACATATCCCTGTTTGGTCTGCATGACCTGTTACTCTCCGGAAAATACTTTGAGAACAGTAGATCCCCATGGTGTCTCCAGGCTGCACAGTCCTGCCAGGTGGTCTGTGGGTCTTCTCATCACACTAGTACAGGTTAAGGGGTAGAGGGGATGGGGGGAGAAGATGTTGGATCCTAGGAGTAGCAGCAGTCCCAGAGCCCTTCCCCAGAGCACCTGTGGACTAGCATGGGGCAAAGCAGGTCCCAAGGAGGAGGAGCAAAATCCTGATTAAAGAACAAAGCCTTAGCACTCAATATGTAGGTGAAATGGACTAAGATACAGGCCCCAGACAGTTGTATCTCAGTATCTGTAAGCCACTGCTTTTTTTTTTTTTTCAGCCAAGGAATGGAAGAAACATTGAGGACACGGCTCAGTAGATAGTCCAAGGTCAGCTTCATTACAACTTTTTTTCATAAGCAAATATTATGTGCCTGATCAGACAGAGTGAGAGGCAGTCAGGGGACCCTGTGGAACCGGCAAGGACCCAACCTCTTCTCCTTTCCTGACCACAGCATCACAGAGACCCCCACTCCTATATGGCAGAAGCGGGATGTCCCGGGCAACATTGCAGACTTCACTTCTGTGACTTTTCTCCTGGCCCCTCTGATAAGGAAGACCCAGCACTGTATGCTTGGGTGGTGCACCAAGGAGCCCCTGGAAGATACCAGGCTTCCCATAGTGGAAACCTTTCTAAATTCAACCCAATGATGTTGTGAGATCCAGAGTTTAAGTCTGGGGAGATTCCTTGGCCTGCGGGCCTATGGAAGAGGAAATCCATGCACAGGGCAGCTTTGAGACTCCGTTCTATGTCTCATGATGCTATGGACCCAGGGACATGCAGCCACAGTCCCATGGATGCTGCCAGTAGGTAGCAGCAGTCAGGGCCCCTGTAGCCCAAGGTGCTGAACAAAGCTGTCTCACCTCTGGGGAAAAAACACCCAGCAAACACAAGGGGAAGGTGATCCCTGAGGCCACAGCACTTATACCAATCAAATAGTCTAATTAGATACTGCAAAAAAACAAATCTTATAAGTACTGATTGCCAGAAAGTGATCTGGGCTTTTATGACATGTCATGTTGAGATGTAATTGTAAGATATATTATATAATAGCATGCCCATGGCCTTGTCTTGTCTTCTGAGAATGATTTGACCTGAGCTGTATATTATTCTTTTCTTTTTCAGAATTCAATAGCACAGGAAAGCCAGATCTGATGAGGCCATTTAGTGATTGTTTTGAACAAATGTCAAATTTCCTTCTGCAAACAATAAAGATCTTGCTCTGTGTTCACTAGAATACTTAGGTGTATAAAAATAAAGTAGCACTGTGTGATACTGTGAAATATACAGAAGTATTTGGGCCTCCTCTGATTTCCTGGCATATCTTCAAAGTGATAAGCATCTTTTATATGCTAATGAGTTGATTGGAGACTGGGTAGTTTAGGATGGGGGCTGATCATCAGAAAGACCAAGGCGGGATTAGAAGGTTGGGATTTTGAGCCCTACACTTCAACTTCAGGGAAGGGAGGAGAGGCTGAAGGTTAAGCTCATCACCAAAGGCCAATGATTTAATAGGTCATGGCTGAAGTAAAATTCAATAATTTAAACTTAAAAAACTGTTGGAACTTTAAGTTATTGAGCCTTGAAAGAAATGCAGTTGAATGGTCTGAGTCACATAGCATGTAGCTGCAATTTCTGCTTCTCCAATTATAGATTAATTCTCTTCCTTCGTTTTTATTCTATAAAATGACTAAGAATGAATGGTGCCAGAGATAAGACCTCTCCCCTCCTAATTATGGGCTTTTTGTTATGGGTTAACTTTTTCCTTTATTGTCTTACACCGACTCAGACCAGATGGTGCAAAAGATCCTATGACTATTACATTCTCCACCTGGAATATTAAATACCCTTCCTGAAAGAGAACACAGCCTAGAAACAATCAAATCGTAACTATGTACCAATCTCCTATGGAAAATGTTCAAATCCTGTTTCAGCTTCCCCAAACCTTTCCACTTCAGAGTGCTGATTCCATGCATTTGGAGTCAGCATTAATGGATGGCCATTCTCTAGCTTTGAATTCAAAACCCTATACTTAATCATATTTTATGAATGTCCTTACTTAAGGTTGACACTATGCAATAGAGCTTCCAGAAAAAGCCGAAAGGACAGGCTTCTGAGAGCTCCCAGATAACAGAATATATAGTGCTCTGAGGAGGGTGGTGCCCCTGGAGAGGACACGGAAAGGTCTGTGGCCCCTCCGCACACCCCTTGTCCTGGGGAATCTCTTCATTTGTACTCTTTGTAATATCTTTTACAATAAACCAGTAAAAGTAAGTTCCCCTGAGTTCTACAAGCTGCTGTAACAAATTAGTTCAATGTTGATTCATAGCTGGTCAGTGAGAAGCATGGGAAAAATAATCTAGAGCTTATGATCTAAGCTTTGGAAACCCCGCCAATGTCTGCTGCAGAGCTGATCAACTTGCTTGGGGAAAAACCACATACACAATGTGGTGTGAGAGCAGAGAAAAACTTTTTTCTATTCCTACTGACATACCATTTTTCATTTCTTATTGGAAAGTCTTTGTGGGAGGTGTTGGGTATATTTTTTTAATAATAGAATATATTTTTAAATATTTACCATCTTTGATATTGGTTTAGCATCCCCTAATTATCTTTTTTTTTTATTATTGTTGGGGATTCATTGAGGGTACAAGAAACCATGTTACACTGGTTGCATTTGTTGGGAAAAGTCCCTCTTACCATCGTGTTTTGCCCCCAAAAGGTGTGGCACACACCAAGACCCCAAGACCCCATCCCCCTCACTCCTTCCCTCTCTCTGCTCTTCCTTTCCCCACCCCTTCCTCATTCTTCCTCTCTCTGCTATCCCCTTCCCTCACCCCCACCATGTCAATAATTGTCATTAATTGTCCTCATATCCCTAATTATCTTTTTATTATTGAGAGTTGAGAATATGGCACTGGGATAGGCTGGTTGGCTTCAAATCCTGTGTCCTCTGCTTTTAGGTGGGTAACCTTGAGTAGGTCAATTTCCATCCCTGTGCCTCTGTTTCCATTGTGATAAAATGAGGTTGGTAGTACTAGTACCTTCTTCACATAGATTCTGAGAGGACTAAGGAGATGGTCCATGTGAAGGGCTTAGCATTGTAGTACATAATAAACTCTCCATAAATGTTGGCTCTAATTATACTTAAAAGATAATTTTCATTACACAAAGCTGTTTCTTTATTGCCAATAGCACTAAGTTAAGGTATAACAACTCCAGCCTCTCCAAAAAACTTAAAATGAGGCTCAGACTTTTGCTTATCAGGCCCCTCTTCTATGAATATTTGTATTTGCACTTGACATTAACCCTCTCAAGATCATCCTATAGAATAGACGATAAGGCAGAAGATGTTTATGCAATGCAAGGAGGGCCCCTAATGACATATACCATGAGCTTAAATGCCATTAAATATTTCTTCTTTTAGCTTCTTGAGCTCCTCATCTAATTAAAAACCCTCCATTCAAAAAGATAGTTAGAATTAGGATTTTTAAAAAAAACTTTGACTGTTTATGAACCTTGCATTAAGTCTGAAGCTTTTTTTCTCAAATAGAATATTTTTAAAACTCCTCAGTAAATCTTTCCCACAGAGATGAGCCAACCTAATTTTGCCTGAGTGCAGACTGCAGGTGAAGGAATCAAGTCCAATGCCCAGCAGTTGGTAGAAAAACAAGGTGGGCTTGACATCCAGATGCTTCCCAGGTACTTGGTTCTTATCCTGGGGCTGAATCAGTAAGAATAAAGAACAAGGATAAGTGGTTTAAGGAAAAGGAAAGAGAAGTTCATTAAATGCTGCCAAATGAATTTGCCACAGACTAGCATCTCTAAAGACCACATCCTGCCTTCAAGCAGAAATATAGGGCTTAATGAAGGGAGAGGTTTCAGAGGCTGGTCTTGGGTCTCTGTGACCAGTGTCATATGTCGTGTCCTTGAGCCACCGTTGTTTAACAGTAGCTGGTGGTTTTGGTAGACCTTATCTCTCATAAAGATGATGTGTGAGGCTCGGCGCCTGTGGCTCAGCGGGCTAAGGCGCCAGCCACGTACACCTGAGCTGGTGGGTTCGTATCCAGCCTGGGCCTACCAAACAACAATGATGGCTGCAACCTAAAAAATGGCTGGGCGTTGTGGCGGGCGCCTGTAGTCCCAGCTACTTGGGAGGTGGAGGCAGGAGACTCACTTGAGCCCAGGAATTGGAGGT
>CAUYON010010585.1:0-10816 GCA_963573935.1 Arctocebus calabarensis | reverse complement strand
TAGCCAAAAAGCCCAGACAACTGCCGAGGAGACACCTGTGCCTTGGTGTCTCCTTCACTTTACACTTGGGACTAAATGTGGAACCCCCATTTCCTATGCCTAGGTCAGTTTCATGTGAATTTCCTGGGCCTCAATTCCATGCATCCATTCATGCATTCATTCACTTTGGCCCAGAGGGGACTGTGTTCGTTCACTGATACATTCATTCACCTTGCAAAAAAAAAAATAATAATAATTAATTTAAAAAAATAAGTAAATCTCTAAGACTCTCCAGCTTGTGCAGATCAAAACGCTTATCTGAGAAAGTTCTATATAGACATTACGAGTAGACAAACCAATAGTTAAGCTGCTTTCCACATCCAGAGATCACACATTTAATCAACTCGGGTCTGGCTAAACCAACAAGAGAAGAAAGAAGACCAAGTACGGGTTCACTGTGATAGACTCATCACACGAAGGACTGTGTCTGCTAAAGAGTCACAAGGCCACCGTGTACAGATGTGTGAGGACTTACTGGGTTATAGAAAAACACGTCCATTTGTCTCCATCAGGCTTCATCTTTCCAGTGTTCATCCGTGTCTGTGTGTGTGTGTCTGTATCTTTCTGGGTGTCTGTGTGTCTCTGTATGTGTCTGTGTATCTATGTGTATGTGTGTGTGTGTGCCTTTGTCTAACCTCAGGAGCCCGGTAACACTGACCATCATTTCTCTGGCCTATGTTGTCCAACAGAGAAGGCCCTGTTCCAGCTACTATTTAGCTAATTCTAAACAGCTAAATCCTGTTCCCCAGCTCCCATCCCATTTTTCTCCCTTGCTGATTCTCTAACACTATGCCTAAGCTTGCCCCTTTTATTATACCACCCTGCAAAAAAGATTTCTGAGCTGTGAACACATGACAGTTAAGACCAAAGGGATGACATCCATGTGTCAAACTCATTGATTTTTTTCCTTTGTTTATTTTTATCAAACTTACCCTTCCATTCACATATTTTGAAGAGCTACATGTAAAATAAAAGGTATTTATTATGGAGGAGGAAATGGAGTTTAATAAACTTCACATTTTATATCCGATTGTTTAGTACCAAGGAATCACTTTTGGATAACAGTAAACATGGAATTAATATCCACGAACGTTCAAAACCTTCCCCTTGTCTCTTTAGAGCAATATGAACTGATTAGCTTTGCGTAGCAATTTGAAATGGAGACCTCAAGGGAAGCATTTAATAGTCTCGTTTCTGGCTTCCATTACTCAGTTAACTAAACTTAATCTGCTAATTTCCAGACGTGTTTTATTTTTAAATATAAGTCATTTAAACATATGCCTTGATGTTTTTGGAGTATGAGAGAAAAGAAAATGCTGTACATGTAAGAGCTATCCCTGTGACATTTTTAAGGGATCATTATAATCTCAAACCATGCTGATTGCTCTGAAGGAAGCTCATAATAGAGTTTTCCAGAAAAAGAAGTATACTGATAGCTGAAGTGGCTTCTTCCAGGAGAACTTTGTAAAAAGTACTTGATGCTTCTGAGGTAGGAGACAAATAAGACCATTCTACATTTCCAGAGGACAGGATGATTGACGGACCTACTTTATCAATAGGCTTTATCAACATTAAAATGGGAGAAGTCACGTTAAGGGAAGGCTCGTGAAAGTGGAGACGGAGCAACCTTCCAACTGCAGCCTGGGCTGCGGCTGATGGCAACCGGCTAGCACGCCCAGCGGCCTATACTTTCATTTACTTATACATTTATTTCAGATGAATCCAAGGGTGCAAAATGATTAGGTTACAATGTTTGCCTTTGTTATGTAAAGTCCCTGTTATAATTATGTGCCCTGAACCCCTAATTGTGCCCAGGAGGTGGAAGCATACCCATCCGCCATCCTCTCCTCATCCCCCCAACTTGAATTGAGTTTTTTCCCTTGTGTAGGGGTGTATTAGTTCATCTACTAAGCAGCCTACACTTTTAAAGACCTGGCACAACAACCCTACTATCAGTAAAAAGCACACCTGAGCTATCCAGATTTTAGATTGTAAGAGCCCTTGCACCTTGCCCAGTGCCATGGAACGGGTCTCTTTTCATCCCCTCCTCCAAGCTGTAAGTAACGTCTCCGTATGAGGAATATCTGCAGCTTCCTTGTAATGTTTTTTAAAAACTTACCACCACAGAAATAGAGAGAAAGAAACTTTTAGCTGCTATAAGTTGATATTCCTTTCTATAAATTTCCTTACATGTCTAATCCTTCTTCCCAGATGATACACAGAAATAGAGTCTGGTTCTCTGTTTTCATGTTATAATAGCCACTACATTTGTGTTTAATACCTATTGGTGCAAAGAAAGAGTAACATTAGTGTGTAGGATGTAAAGCTCTATAAATTGTTATTTCTGCAAAAATCATCTGTATCTACAGATGATTTATAGAAGAAAAAGCCAATGGTATCTGAGTGGTCCTTGGGATTTAAATTTCATCTCTGCTGCTTATTGGAGTTACAACCTTGGGGTTCCACTCAGCCTTTGTGAATCTCAGTTTTCTGCATTACAAAATGGAACAATAACGTCTTCCTCAAAGGTATGGGAGGATTACGTGAAATAACTTCTGGAAGCTGGTAGCATGAGGGAAGTATGCATCCCTTAGCAATACGGGGAGGGCTGGCGTGCTGAGCAGCAAATGAGTGCACGATACTCAACAGTGTGTGATTTTATTTATTTTAGAATTTTTTTTTTTTTTTTTGCAGGCTGGGGCTGGGTTTGAACCAGCCACCTCCGGCATATGGGGCCAGTGCCCTACCCCTTTGAGCCACAGGCGCTGTTCTCTTTATTTTAGATTTTTAAAGGATCTTAATTTGTATTAGATTTTTTATTATACTTAATGTGCATAATGCAATGGTACATTTCAAAACTATTAAGAATAACGTATAAGTGTCTTAGTGCAATAAATAAGCCAGCGGGGTGATGGTTATGTTAATCAGTTTAATGCAAACCACATTGTTTGTCCATTCTGCACAATGCACCCCACAAATGCATTAATGTACACTCATTATTTAATAAAGAAAAAAATAAGGTAACATAATAATATGTGAAAATCCTAAATAAAGGATGAATAAAAATAATTCAGTTAAATTCTCATTTAAGAGAGAGAACTGAAAAATTTTATAGATGGACTCTACCTCAATATCCCCTCGGTGATTCTTGCACATTAGGAGTCACTGGCCTAGAACTCATGGTTTCTAAACCTGGCTGCACAATACCCAGAAACTAGAAAAAAAAGGTATTTATGCCCTGCCCCAAACTGATTTAAATTAGAATCTCTAGGAGTGAGGCCCATTGCTCCCTGGGTGATTCTAAACTGTAGCCTGAGTAGAGAATCAGTCCTTTAAAGTACTCCACGATTTCCTGCCTCATCTGTCCCAGGTAAAGGCGAGAAATCTGTACCAAACATAAACTCTCCTCTCTGTGCAAACTTGGGCTGAGTTCTGTTCAGTGCTTGGCCTATATCTGATTGACTCTCCGGTCCGTTCCGCCTGAGTCCACCCCATGCAGGCAGTTTCATTCTCTAGGCATTGTAGTCACTAGAAGTTTGCTGAATGACAAGGAATTGGGGGGGGAAAGCCTTTTTTAGCAAGGAGGAGAACACCAGTTACAGAGTCCTCATGTGTGCCTACAGCTGGCGGTGTGGTCACGACCCAGGGCAAGCTCCCCGGTGGCCCGGTTTGGAGTGGGCACTGACACAGAAATGAGGAATCAAGTAAGGAACTATCCAAAGGTTTAGTTTTATTTTACTTTTGTAATGGCCTGTTAGTTTTGAAATCTTCTAAACTCCAGGAACTAAACAGAAAACTAAGTATAGAAGGGATTCATACGACAATCTGGCTTCATTAATATTAACCTCACATTAGTACAACTATTGCTATTTAAAAAACTGTTTTGCCAGTAGCACCCACTTCTCTCAATAATTCCTTGAGCTCTATAGGATGTATTGACATAAGGAGAAAATTAGTAAATTTTGTGAAGACGTGTTTTTGTTCTATGAGTGCTACTTTTTCACTTAATATTGAAGGATCGTAGCAAGTTCCCTGACTTCTCTGGGCCTTGGTTTTCTCATTTACAACATGGAGACAGGGATATAGCCTCTAACATGTAAGATACTGTACTGTAAATAGATTTCTAATTTGTAAGAGCTTTCCAAGTGTCAGATATTATTACTCCCATTTTGAAGATGATCACGGTGAGGGCAAAAGAGGTTAAGGCAGTCGCCCCAAATAAGAGGTATTTATGAAATGGTACTGGAGTTAAAGTATAGATTCCACCAGTTATTTCCATAATATCAACAGCAGTGTCAGAATACTGCTCAACAGACTTCCCGACATCAAATAAAGTAAAAAAAAAAAAAATTGAGTGTCTGTTATAAAAACAGGGATACTGAATAATGACAAAAAGGACCTTTTGTATCTTGACCCTGATTTGGGGAAAGAAAATATTACCCCATGAGTTTATCTACCCTGAGTTAAAAAATTGAAAATTGAGAACTTGGCACTAAACCTCACCATATGATCGGACATCACAATCAATGACTCACCAATCCAATCATTCACAAGACTCTGGGAAAAACTCCTCTGATTTGAAAGGCTAAAACAGCAGGAAATTTTTCATACCATATGCCTATTTCGAAGGACTAGAGAAGCAGAATCCTTGGAGGTGGGGAGGAAATCAAGTGAAAATATCACAGCTTTCAGAATACCTTCTGGCCCCGAAGACTGTCGAGCAGAGGAGTATTGACGAGAAGGAGGTTGGGATAAGAACCCTGGCAGATTGCAAAGGTACGGCTGGCCTTCAGCTCCGACGTGCTGCCCTCTGCACTTTGACCGGGAGTCTAGCACATGTTCTTCCCCACGTCCGCACAAGTTGTCAGCAAGCATGAAAGTCAAATCTCCAGGATTCTAACGCACAAAAGTTACCTTATGGGGCAAACTCAGGGGTAGCAGCTCTGACCGTGTGGATCCCAGGCTCATGATGCCCTGGATCCCGCACAGCACAGCACCCAGGTGCGTCTAGACAACTGCACACTGCCTCTCTCAGGAAGAGGCTATCATCCCAGAAAAGGCAACCTTCAACGACATCAATATTAGGTGGACTCTGACTTTCAACCAAAGCAGTATTTCTTCAGAACACCTAACGTGGTTTGAAATGTTCAAAAGCACTAAATGTAGCAACTCTTTCAACAAATATAAATTTAATATCTATATGAGACATGACTTAAAACTTTCATAGAACCAATCGTGTACATTTCATTTTGATTTAAACAACCCCGGAAGAGGGACTTTGATCAGAGGCCAGAGGGTCAGAGAAACTCCAAAGACAAAGTCCGTATGATGTAGGGGAGTTGGGGAAGGGGTGAGGTGCTGGGGTCTTCATCATGAAATCCACTAAGACGGATTGACTGGATAATAGTGGGTACCCGGCTTCCTCTGCGGACCACATGGCCTGGCATGAGAGCAAGTGGTAGGAAGGTTTGGGTGGGAAATTCTACACGTTTGGCATTATTCCCAATTTCCACACATTTCCTGGCTCTTCCTTACAGGTAGAAGACTCTTCATTCATAATCTAAATAGCTCACCTTGTAGCTGAACCATTTTCTCTCTCCTTTGCAGGGGAAACAGAGGGTGATAAAAGCTGGTTACGATCCCTGTACTATTTGTAAGGGAAGGCAGCTGTTTCTAGGGCAGTAGTTTCCCCACCACCCTGTGCAGGCAAATCACCTAGAAGGGGGTCTTAGCCCAAGCTGGGGCCCAGGGCCTCTGGAGTGAAGCCCAGAACCTGCGCCTTGAACACACGTGCCAGGTGATTCTAATGCAGGTCGTCCTTGAGCCTAAATTTTCTCTGTGGTTGGAATTAAGACCTGTACCGAAAATATTCATGGCCCCAGGACGTCTCCTCCAGGTCGCTGCAACCCTTCAGGTCATAATCACTTTGCTTGGGGTTTCACTACTGGACGTTGGTAAATTTTTAAAAATGAAAATAAATGTTGTGCGGTATGTACTTTAAAAAATATATGAGTGTATGTGCTGTGTATATATATACACAATATATAATTTCAGGTTACTACAGGGTACTATTAGGGTGCAATGTTTGCATTTGTTAGGTAAAGTCCCTGGTGTAGTTGTGTCCGTCCCCCAGAGGTGCACCACGCCCCCCATTATGCCCATTCGCTGGGAGCTCACCCACTCCCCCTCTCTTTTCTCCTCCCCCCAACTGGAATTGAGTTTTTCTCTTATGTGGGTATGCTATATTTTTATACATGTGCATTATAAATGTATGCAAATATTGTACATGTGATGTTACATATTTTGTTCATATGTAGGTTATGCCTGCATGTTAAAAATCGCTGGTAAGTACTGTAATTCCATTTGCACCCATTCGGGGAGAATACTTGGTCACCCTTCTTTATGTGCCCACCTATGAAGGAATTTCTACAAGGCTGGTAGAAATTGGTCTTTAATTTCTCTCTCCCCAGAGAAGAAATGACCTCTCAGGTTAGGGAAGTTGGAAGAAGAAACTGAGCCTGGCCACCTCCTTTTGAGGCCATCACGCCTGCAGAGACGATTCCTTCCTTCGCGACCATCTCCGGGGGCTCCCCAGCCAGCTTGTGCCTGTCTGGTAAATCCGCCTCATTCGGGGTAGACAGCACTTAACACAGCCCTGAAGCCATATGCTGTAAGCAGCTTTCTCAGGAATAACAGCCGCATTCTGTTACTTCAATTGGTTACAAATATGGCACAGACATAGGGGTCCTGGGTCTACCCCATATCATAGACTCCTCAAATTCCCGAGCTTCCCTAAAGGATGAATATTCGAGTCAGCAGGGGCGTGGGTGTGTCTAAATCCCTAAAAGCTGTGTGGAGAACAGAAGTAGCGGGTGGGGATAGAGGAAGTTCTGGACGGAGGGAGGGAAGAAGTGTGAACTCATCAAGGGACATTTCACATTACAAGTTCTCACAACCTGGCTTTGCCACGGACTTACAGCATCAGCTTCAGAGCAGCAAATTCAACAATGGGGCCTCTTTCGCTGTGTCATAGAGACATTGTTTAGATTAGGGGAGTAAAATCCGTGTAGTGTCTGGGAGGCCCTTGAGTGTTGATCCTCCCACTGACCAAACACTTTCTTCTTAACATTACATTACAGAGTAGACCCTGGGGGGCGATTATTACCTTAGTCAGTTTTGGCCTTCAAGTTGTTTACAATGTAGTGATGACAGGGGACTCAACATAACAAGTATACTAGAAGATGTAAGCCACAAACTCAAGGAACTTCTCTAAGTTCACCAAAGCTCTGGTGCAAAGGCAGCTTGGCCTAGGGGGACAGGTGCCAGCGGAGTGTGGGGCGAGGTCGTCTCCACGGGCAGGCCAGCCACCAGTCCTGGACAGAATGTCACTGAGTCACACCGAGACTTTCTCTACTTTCTCTAATTCATGAGCTGCTCCTTTAAAATGACGGTTCTCTCTTCCTGTGTTTCTTTTAATTAATAACCCTATGGAATATTTTTCATTAAAAATGAATTTTACCTTTACTATGAAATGTCAGACATGAATAAAATGAGCAATATTTTTTGCAGGGAATATTATTTTAAAAAGGTATCAGTTCACCTTTTCTTTGACAAATTTGACTAGTGGAATGAGCTTGTTAAAGTAATATTTTTCTTTCTTCCCATAACCAGCGGCCTCTCTTCATGATGTTCCTTCACCAGGAGATAAATGGAAGCAAATAGGGTTTTTTATTTTTAACCATGATAAAAAGTTAAGGGCAGGTGAAATTAAAAATGTTACGAAACAGGAAGGTTGCCTTTGACTTCTAAAAGGGCAATTCAAATTTAGCTTGAGGCTCTAAAGAGTAAACTCACTCTTGGTTTCCAAAACTGCTAGGTTAACACCAAGCACAGTTTGGTAAAGCTCTTTTCCTTTGTTTCCAATGCTTCTCCCCACCTCCCATTAAGAGGAATACATTTATGTAATAACTCTGTTTCCATAGCCACAGGGGGCATGGTTATAAGGACGGTATTTCAGCAGATGGCAGGCTCCTCAGACAGTCAAACTTGGTGGATACTATGTATAATTCAGAATGAGTTTAGAACCCACGGTTAAAGTGCAAGCCTTAGGTCAGGTTAAAATGGCTAATGCTAATCTCAGCGCACACAGCAAAACAGCACAGAAGCTTGTTCATTAATCCAGATTACAGAAACGCAATCCATGAGCTGAAAGTGCCAAGTTTTGACCTAAGATTATAACCCCTACCTGTCTACTAAACATGTAGCATTAGTGGGTAGGGCACCGGCCCCATATACTGAGGGTGGCGGGTTCAAACTCAGCCCTGGCTAAACCACAACAAAAAAATAGCCGGGCGTTGTGGCTGGCACCTATAGTCCCAGCTACTCGGGAGGCTGAGGCAAGAAAATCGCCTGAAACCAAGAGTCGGAGGTTGCTGTGAGCTGTGATGCCACTGCACTCTACCCAGGGCGATAAAGTGAGACTGTCTCTACCAAAAAAAAAAAAAAAAAAACCATGTAGCATCAGCCAAGTCATTTCAATGACCGTTAAGCTACGATTTTACCCCTAATAAATGTTGTGCTGAATAATGAGGCAGAAACAGACCTCTGTTACACAAACAGACCTTTGTGTTAACAGAAAAAAGTAGACATTTCCTTGGGGAAGACTCAATATTCTTCTGAGCAAGTGGAGAAATGTTTATTTCTGCAAGCCTCTACACAATCCATTGCTGCAAATGGAATTCCTCACCGGTACATGTTAAGCTTAGCTTGTAAGATGAGGATTCCATCTTCAAAGACAGAATCAAAAAGAGATCATGTCTGGGAGTCTTACTAATATTTCCCCTACTTTTCAGCACCAAGGCCTGATGGACTCCGGTGAGAGAGATACTGAGACTACAGCCTGACTCCCTATTCCCATCAAAATTTTGGGAGGGTAACTTGAAGACCAATCAGATACTACCGTCTCTGAAACACACCCTTGTCATCACTGCCTTCATCACTAAGCTTCATTAGCACCTTACAATGGTCTGGCCTCTGTTCCCTGAATCCCCACAACTCTGTGAAGTCTGTATTAGACTCTGAGCCCCGTGAGGGGAGGAAACGTATCTGTTTTATTCACTTCTGGGTGTTTTGTATCTAGGCTGGGCACGTAAGATGCAGGCCACGCCCATTGAGTGGATATTGGTAAAATCGTGTTACAGAGGTGTGAAGTGTAACATTCATTTGCCCAAGTCGTACAGTTGAGGCCGACACAAGCACTCCAGTCACTGGCCATGGAGACGTCGGTGCACTCGGGCAGGACGACAGATGCTCCGAGTATGGGCGTCCACTCCTCCCACCGCGGGTGTTTGAGGAGAGAAGGGGCTGTGTGTTTGGGACAAGCTTTCCCTGTTTCCCCCTCAGCAGAACAACACCTGAAGTTTCTTTCTAAAGTGGCCAGTACCAGAAAGAATGCAGACGCCTCCTAGAGACTCCCAAATATCACCTCCCCCCTAGCTATCTTTGGACCAGTTGTAAGCAATTAAAATGTATTTTGCTCATAGTCATCCAAAGGCAAATCTCAATTTTTAATCTTCAATTTCCCAAAGGATTTTCTAATCCTTAAAAAATGTAAGAAATCACAAATTCTTATTAATTAGTAATAAGAATTCTCTATAAATTCCTTTAAAGATAATAATCCAGTAATTTTTAAAATTTTATACAAATCAAATACTTACTTTTTTCTGCTTTCTCTCCTTTTTTCCTCTCCACGCTTACCCTCTCCTGGGTGGCAGGTTCTACCACCAGAGAGGGAAGCAGCACAGATCACTTCTGATTAATAAATTCTGCAAGATCATCACTCAATTAGCGAATGTCACTAGCATGTGGGGGACAGAGGGCAGCTGGAGGACTGTGACTTCAGGAGCATAACGGTCAGCGTACACGGATACATCATCTATTCCCTACATCATGTGACCCACGAAGTAACAAGTGGGGTCTCACGGTTAAGTCCATGAACTCACCCTGGAAGAAGAGCTACATACCTCACTGCTGAAGTCACTACGGTCACCTCTGGAATGCTCCCCCTGGGAAGCTACGCACCAAGGTCCTCACCTAACCTGCCCTTGTAAGCACTTTTTCTAGGACAAGGTCACAAACTCAACTGTCACACCTCCAACAATGACAGCTCTGACGGCTGTTCCAGAAAAAAACAGTTGCAGAATTACTTTGAAGGGTGGACTAGGTGCTGGCTTGAGTCACAGCGTAAGGTGATTGTTCACCTCCCTATAACAGCAATTCCAGGGAACTATACCTTCCCCCTCTAATATACTTTCCCCAAGTTCTTTTCCATTTGTCTAAATCAGGCATCCTCAAACTTTTTAAACAGGGGGCCAATTCACTGTCCCTCAGACCATTGGAAGGCCAGACTATAGTTTAAAAAAAAAACAAAACTGGAGCCAAGATGGTGGCCGAGTAACAGCTCCCTTGCAACTGGGCTCGGGGAGACTGGGGAGAGAAGACTTCAGGCATCTCTGGCTGGCGAGATCTGCCCAGAAACATCCCTTTGGGGACACATGGAGACAGCGTGAGACTTCTGGACCCCCTGAGGAAGGCAAAAGCAGTGGAGATCTGGCAAGTGGTTGCGTGTGTTCGTTCGGTCTAATCATGCCGGCAGCTGTGACTACAGCACCAGTGAGAGTGCAAACTGGAAAGGCCTTACCTGTGAGCTGTTTGGGTTTCTTTTGGACTTGGCACTCGGTTGAACTGCCTTGAGAGAACTGGGGCAAGAGTGCGGAGG